>JAARMF010001062.1:0-20969 GCA_022844705.1 Toxascaris leonina | reverse complement strand
TGGCACTGCTAGGACGCGGCGATTTCAGGATCGAGAAAGATGGAAAAATTGCCAGCTGCATCGATGGAAACAACGACGAAATCGACGAAAACACCGCTGTTCAATGTGATCAATGTGATCGTTTGTGAGCGGTGAAAAGGCCTGCTCGCCTGGCCAGCGGGGTGGCGTCACTTATTGGCTGCAACAGTGCAAAACCACGGGTCTCAGTACCCTAGTGGAAGCGCATTGTGACCGGCAGCGTCATCGACGCTCGATAGTCCGGTCAATCAAGTGATCAAGTGATAATTTTATCAACCTGCTTCTTTGCTGGTTCCTCCTTATCTCAAATTTCGACTTATAAACAGCTAACATGCACATGGAGAAAGGTGAGTGGCAAGGGATGACTAAATCCACGAATCCTGATTCTTTGAGAAATTCTATCGGAAAAGCGATTGATTACGCTGCAATTACCATTCAAGAATTTTTTCCGATGAACTTCTTCAGTTGCTATTTGGGTCATAAAAAAAACTTGAATTCTTTCACATGTGAGGGGATGGGGAAGAAGGCGTTCATCCGTTTCCAGTTCCAAATACCTTTAAATACCCAAATACTAGCACCTGTTAAAAACCTCAAAGCTCTGGAAATTAGACGAAATGCAGAGGAATGCCATAATCACAACTGCGTAAGCATTAAGGAAGTCAAAAAGACAGCAGACCAATGAACATACAACGAATCTGATAGGATAAGGTATGTTTTTTACATGTTTCCTTTGTGAAAACTATATATTGTGGAGCATCTCGGTGGCTTTATCTTTTTGTCTGCTCCACTGTTTCAATTTGTGATTCAGTCGAACGAGACGATCGGGATCGATATTCGGGACCGTACTGCATATGAGCGCAAAAATTCACCCTCTCTTCCCGTCCCCTCCCCTCCTCTCCCTCCTCTCCCCCACATCCTATGCGCCCACTAAAATCTGCATTTTTTCGCACCTGCAACTTCAATTTCATTGTTGTTATCTGCTAAGACATAAGAAAACAATTATGATCCCAGCTTTCCATGTTCTTTGAAATATTCTCTGAATATTCCTGGTTCTGAATCAGTTCGTAGCCTTTAGGCCTTGCTTTGAGCCATACGATAACAGTGAATTTCGTTTCGTTTATTTCTGATACCAATTAGTTACCTGAATGGATGAGCACGCACTCGTCGTTCATCGGTATACCTTCTCCCTTCTCGATGACAAAAATGAATTCACCCTCCCTGCTCAATGACGGTACACTAAGACGACGGTATGAAGCCGTTCTAAAGTAACATTGTGCAACGTGCCGAGGATCAGCACAGTCAGAGAAAATTGTAGTCAACGCAGGGATGACAACGTCGGTCATACGGGTCTGCACTCCCGTGGAACCTCAACGTGTGTTGGAGAAATGGAAAATTTTTCGATAAGAAAATGAGTGATTCCCACAGGACGGAGCAAACGGCAGAAAAGCTTCTAGCGCCAAAGTGATAAACGATGAATATCAGATGATTTTATGGCAAAATACAAGGAGCGGCTTACCTTTGGAGTTCCAAAAAGCCTGCGATTGGAATGGCAGAGAGAGCTGACTGCTCGCAAATAATCGCCGTTGGTTGAGTCGCTAAACCAAAGCAACGCGAATGGCTATTCTTCCTCCGATGTCTGAAATTAATGTATAGATTCCGCCGATCGTTTTGTGCCGAATAAATAAAGTGTCACAAACATCTACCTATCGCCGCACTAATAGGCTACATGAGAAAAAGCATGGGAAAAAAGAACATATAAGAAAGCCGAAGCCTGAGGGGAACAGGGGTATAACGAAGAATGATAGCAAATTAAGCGCTAAAGACGTGCACTGAAACTGACTGCGAAGGCGTAGCAAAACTATCCATTTACTCCGGTCCTTGAAGTTGATTCCTCTTCAGTCTATGAGCACAGTGAACGCGAAGCACGTATTAACAAGATATAAATCGTATGCGATTGAAAGAAAACTATCACCGACAATTAGTGCGGAAACAAATAATTGAGAAAGCTCAGTAATCTGAAACTTTCAGGTTTCAAAACATTTATTTTTCCCTGAGAATACACGCTGATAAAAATTACAGATGAAAGGAGAATGCAGAAAACTAAATGAAGTTGTTCTTGCATGTATAATGAAAACCAAATAAGACCGGTGTGGAGGAGTAAATCACTATGGACCAACTGTTGGCGTTTTCAGTACCCGATTCAATTCAACATAATCATCCTCTCATCTTTCATCCATGAAAGACTGCATTTCCTATTGCGTCGACCACCACCGACCACCCCTCCCCTTCTTCCCACTCCCACTTCTACTACAATGAACTGAAGTGGAGTACGAAATGAACTTCAAAAAATTGTTTTCACTGCACAAATCAACATTAAATCCTTTCGCGCCCGCAATTTGAACATCCCTGTAAAACTAGTTTGTATATTACGGTCTTCCTTAATAGGAAAGNCCACTAAAATCTGCATTTTTTCGCACCTGCAACTTCAATTTCATTGTTGTTATCTGCTAAGACATAAGAAAACAATTATGATCCCAGCTTTCCATGTTCTTTGAAATATTCTCTGAATATTCCTGGTTCTGAATCAGTTCGTAGCCTTTAGGCCTTGCTTTGAGCCATACGATAACAGTGAATTTCGTTTCGTTTATTTCTGATACCAATTAGTTACCTGAATGGATGAGCACGCACTCGTCGTTCATCGGTATACCTTCTCCCTTCTCGATGACAAAAATGAATTCACCCTCCCTGCTCAATGACGGTACACTAAGACGACGGTATGAAGCCGTTCTAAAGTAACATTGTGCAACGTGCCGAGGATCAGCACAGTCAGAGAAAATTGCAGTCAACGCAGGGATGACAACGTCGGTCATACGGGTCTGCACTCCCGTGGAACCTCAACGTGTGTTGGAGAAATGGAAAATTTTTCGATAAGAAAATGAGTGATTCCCACAGGACGGAGCAAACGGCAGAAAAGCTTCTAGCGCCAAAGTGATAAACGATGAATATCAGATGATTTTATGGCAAAATACAAGGAGCGGCTTACCTTTGGAGTTCCAAAAAGCCTGCGATTGGAATGGCAGAGAGAGCTGACTGCTCGCAAATAATCGCCGTTGGTTGAGTCGCTAAACCAAAGCAACGCGAATGGCTATTCTTCCTCCGATGTCTGAAATTAATGTATAGATTCCGCCGATCGTTTTGTGCCGAATAAATAAAGTGTCACAAACATCTACCTATCGCCGCACTAATAGGCTACATGAGAAAAAGCATGGGAAAAAAGAACATATAAGAAAGCCGAAGCCTGAGGGGAACAGGGGTATAACGAAGAATGATAGCAAATTAAGCGCTAAAGACGTGCACTGAAACTGACTGCGAAGGCGTAGCAAAACTATCCATTTACTCCGGTCCTTGAAGTTGATTCCTCTTCAGTCTATGAGCACAGTGAACGCGAAGCACGTATTAACAAGATATAAATCGTATGCGATTGAAAGAAAACTATCACCGACAATTAGTGCGGAAACAAATAATTGAGAAAGCTCAGTAATCTGAAACTTTCAGGTTTCAAAACATTTATTTTTCCCTGAGAATACACGCTGATAAAAATTACAGATGAAAGGAGAATGCAGAAAACTAAATGAAGTTGTTCTTGCATGTATAATGAAAACCAAATAAGACCGGTGTGGAGGAGTAAATCACTATGGACCAACTGTTGGCGTTTTCAGTACCCGATTCAATTCAACATAATCATCCTCTCATCTTTCATCCATGAAAGACTGCATTTCCTATTGCGTCGACCACCACCGACCACCCCTCCCCTTCTTCCCACTCCCACTTCTACTACAATGAACTGAAGTGGAGTACGAAATGAACTCCAAAAAATTGTTTTCACTGCACAAATCAACATTAAATCCTTTCGCGCCCGCAATTTGAACATCCCTGTAAAACTAGTTTGTATATTACGGTCTTCCTTAATAGGAAAGAATAAGTCGTTTGTCTCCACTTCAGCACTCATTTCAATCAATAAATACGAATGATTTCATTCAGAGATCCCTCGGCGGGACACTGAACTCTACCACAGAGTTCATCTTTTAGCTGTGCATTAGTAATATAAGAGTGAAAAACGAAAATGCGCTGCTGTATATATTCGTGCATAAAAATCACTCTCAGACAGAACCATACGTTGAAAAAGGAGAACAGTTGCACGTCCAACCGCCGTATCACTGATAAACACTTCACTGCCATCGTGCTCTGCCTTCAACACCAGGGGGGGGCGGGGGGGGGGGGGGGGGGGGGGGGGGGGGAGGGCTAAAATGGAAGTAACTAATTACCTCATCGCGCTTCGCGAGACAGGTCTTCTTAAGAAGACCGATCTCCTCTCACATCATACCCTGCGCCGCATAATAATCTGTACGAGTCGATTCGATCGCTGACACCAGATCGATCACTTAAAAATTACCTGGTCGGATAGCAAAAAAAATCACGAAATAAAGAAGATCTCACTCTGTTCATAACGCTATTTTTCAGTTCGGGAAAGAATCATCGCCTTCATATTAATGCCTCTCTCTTCAGCTCAACTTTGTCAAGACTGGCCGAATATACTGGTATCGAAAATAAGACAAAAATTAAAGCAAATGTTACTTCAACAACCTTTCTGGGCATACAACTTCAATATTCAGACAGTTGTTGCGAACACGATAAGCGACAGTATTTCGCTGATCACTGCGGCACTCTATGTACTTGCAACTATGTGTGTCTTACACAAGTGAGAGAGTTCGAACTGCAACAGCAAAGTCAAGCATTTACATGCTGCGAAGCGATAACATGCCTGAAGTCATGCCCGGCGCATACACCACTCCCCTCACCTTTTCAAGGTACAAACCACTTTTCGAAAATTGCAGTTGTGAGAAAATGAACGAATGAGAACAGTTTACTTACCGGAGCAGCAGGCTGCTGAGAACGACTGAACTGATGCGCTACGGTCAGACTGGCCATTGCACCAAACGCTTTGTCGAAGAACAGTGGCACAAGATGTTGCAGCCAATCTGCCTGGGGGGAACTCCATGCTACAACCCATCACTGGCATCTTTTCACCATCGCCACCTAAAAGCACCGACTTATGCCCCTCCGAAACACTCGCACACATTGACGTGACGCTATTCTGATGCATATTTGATGTCGCCATCCTCGATGACGCAATCATCGGAAGTATTCTCAGGTTACTGAGTGGAATATTAGGTGCCTCGCGATGTGTCACTGGTGGTATGTCGACGTCGTTCACACTGCTGATCGACTGAAAACAATATAGCAAATGAAGGGACACGTCCTCAGAGGCTCATTATCCACGAAACAAAATGGTGTCCCATCAGCGTTATGCCACAGGATTCGATAGATGCTAGGAGAATAACAACTTTATTATATATGTATTCACAACGGAAAGAATTTCGGACCGATATCCCTTTAACGCTTCAAGATAGAGCGGAAATGATTCAGCACAAAGACATCCCCTATAGCCTTACTAGGAGTTGCTGCTCGATAGAGTTGCTCAGAAGGCTTTTATTAAGTAATACCGGTATGATTATTGAAACGACATCAATAATGAGTATGGATTACTTCTCAAGATCTAGGCAGCTGCAGATATCACTACTTTGGGTCTATGCAGCATGATGGCATATTATAACAGCTCCACTCATTCAGAGTAGAGGCCCGGCTGAATGAAAACAAATACGGAGCGGAGATAATCGAGATCAATCCGTAAAAAAGTCAACGATATTAAACTACATGAGTTAGGAAATCTTGAACACAAGGAAACAGTGAACAATTGCCAACCATCTGATCGCCTAGGTAAATCCACGTACTTCAGACGAATCTGCATATATTCTGCTCTTGTTGACTGGTCGATAAAAATTGTTAGAAGCAGAATGACCATGTGATGTGGTGGTGGCATTGGTGGCTCATGATCCGCTCCCACTCGTGGCAACGTTGGTGGGAATTCAACAAAAGTTCCACCGTCTTTTTGAGATCGATGGACGACGATCGCGATAGTTTCTCAAATCGAAAGCATTATCTCAAGAACGAATTCACGATTGAATGGCCGGGAAAAAATCAAAAACCATGAGCAATTATGAATGCAAATCATAATAAAATTCTACTCGACAATCGTGAAAATTTTCGCTGTCCATAGCTGATAATCTGTTGAATCCATATATTGCCAAGGATATATTACATGAGTGCCTGACAATGAGATTAACGCGATTTCCGATATAAACAGTAGTACCACTTTCCGATGAATAACACGATCATTTTTGGGTTTGCATCATGTTTAACCTACTTTTATGGTTCGTACGCAAATCTCATTCATTGCGCAACTGATTTTGTTTAAATAATCAACGTCTGAGGATTTATGCTGTTGCGATTATGAAGTGTTTCTTACGAGAGGAGTAACTCTTATGCACACGTCAGTTATGCGCCGATGAACTTTGATGTCCCAGTGATTGTTGCATGTTATCACTAAGAATGACGTCGTTTATGTAAGGCCCAACAGGTGAATAGCGTCGCTTCGATGGAGCATTATGGCATCAACGTCCACAATCAGAGACAACCTGCAGTAATGAACGATGAACAGATCCACTGATGAAAGCATTCATAGCGAAGCAATTAACGGTGTGCAGCTAACAGCTGTTGTACCATATTTGTTGAACAATTAAGTCTTGTTTGAAAATAGAAACATGAGCCATTTTCCACATTTTCTGTCACAAAGAGGAAGCAACCACTGTGTTTCAAGGTACTGAATAGCTATGAAAGAAAGAAACAACGATGACACTTTTGCAGTTCACTCGTGACTTGGATAAAGGACATCAGACATTTGCGTTCCCGATGCTTGCAGTTAGCATACTCCAACCAACCGAAGATTGCTTCAATACTCTTTCGAATCCTAGGCAACCTTATTCCTGTTTTCACCAATGTGATAGAAGATTGACCGCAACTACATGAAGTCGGCTTGAAAGGATGTTATGTTGCTTTAGGCTTCCGGTTGCAAAAGGAAACTTTTTTTGTGGGAAAGGCCTGAAGATACACTTCATGTTCATTTCACGTTTTATACATCGCAATAAGGAAATGACTGCTCCACACTTGCGGATCATATGCGAACTACGGACTCTTCGGAATACTACAACTCTGTGCGATACCCTTTTCGGAATACTGGCTTCTCGCAGTTTGCGACGGCCCACATAATTCAAATAACAGCTCAAAAATCTCTGACCCTAAACTTGATTCATCGGAATATCGAAGACTGGAGTTTGATTGGATTCTTTTCGAATAAAACTAAGCTCGGATTTTCAATAAGTCCGCAATTCTCAATGCCTCAATCTGCCCTTTCCCCCCTCCGCGACTGATGTGGCCACCGCTTACGCCTCGCCATCACAAACAACGCCCTGCACACTTTCGAGTTTCATATCCTAAGCGGGAGCGCTCTTCTTGAAAACATCGTTCACATCCTCGACCGTTCATCTTTCAAACCGCGGTTGAGTCATTTGGACCACCATAGTGTTACTGCTGCTGCTGATTATTGAACGGCGATGTGTCTGAGAACATTTCTCTACGGCGCTCTATTTCGTTATTTTATTGTTTCTCTTTCATGTTCTTTCACCCATATTAACGTACGTATTCACATGTCGACCATGTATTTTCCCACTTCGCGACGTTGACGTATATAAAAAATTAAACCAACTCGATGTGAAGAAATGGTAGTGAAAAGTGAGGTGTGATGAAACGACATATAATCTTGTTGCAATTGCGAAATTTGAACACGATCCAATCAACTGGAGGAGCTAACAAATCTATTTACTAGTTGATTTGCCATTTTCACAACTGTAAGCATAGCCGCTCATCTCATCGTCAACACCAAAAATTGTGTTATTGATATGTAATCCAACTCATCGAGACATCGCGTTTCACCACCATGTCGAAGAGGCCGAAAACGAAGATTGGATGTAACCTGCACAAAATTCAACAAAGCATTCAGATTCTTCACTAAAATGTTTCATCCAAACAGCAGTAATACCTAATGCAATTTAACTAATAATGACTTTACTCAAGATTGTATACAGCGAATGGAACGGTGCTGTGTATAATAGTACAAGTACCGACACTATTTATAAGAGTAATCAGTGTGTAACACTACCGTTGACAGCATGAGAGAAAACGAGATGGACATATGCATTAAAGCGGATATTGTCAGATTGATATAAAGCAACAGCAGCAAACAAAAGAACGAAAGAGACTTTAAGCGTCAAGCAGTTGAACTGGAAAATAAGTGTAACTTGCATTTGCATACACATGAGAGGACTCTCCGAGCATAAACACCGCATACAATGAAAAACAAAGTCATAAATCCCCTCCTCCCCCTCATTGACATGACATCTTCGATGCGCTCCATTGACCGTAGGCAATCGTCAAAGAATAAAATAGACAAATGGGTTAGCTTTTCAACAAAGAGAGAACATCCCATACCTTTAGCCACAGGTCGAATGCTCCGGAAAATGAAATGTGGATCTACCAATTGGTTTGATAGCAGTTACACCATCCCATACCAAACATCCCAACAAATCCAATCATGTTTTTGAAAATTTCTTTCATTGTCCTCACAGCAAAATTAACTTACCGATTCTTGTTTCGGAGACCGAAAAATGGGACATCACATAACACCAACTTCGCAATACTGTGCTACAATGACTGGCAAATACATCAATATATTGAACAAAGACAACCACTATTATTCCAGAAAAACAATCGAAATATAAGAAAGTGTAGCTGCATGGAAGTTGCTCAAAGCAAGCAGAAAATGAATGAAAAACAAATGAAAGAAAGCAAAGTTGTATATGGAGTTTATCACCACACAGCCAAATACTTTGGCCAGAGGAATAATGAATGGTAAAAGGGCAATGCACCTTCCACTTATAAATTTCTAAGGACAAATGCAATTTAACTACAAGCTTTGAAAAAAAAGAAGAAAAAGTTTGCAAAGAATGCGTCAATTATTTTTTGAGAGACAATCCTTTCAGCAATTTGAATAGAAATTCGCAGATTGACATATTTGCAAATATTTAAAAGGGAATTTAAAACAATAAGAAAACCTTTCAAACGAGCGGAAATTACGCAGTGCATACATTGATGAACATAAATGCAGTAATTGCTGGTCGTTGTGATGACACTTTGCAGGACTGACTTTCCTTAAATAAGTGCAAAATATTAGTTCCAACTCGGTAAATGAAGGCATTATTGATCCTACAGAATGCTATAGAAATACATTAATGAACCCAAAAATGATTGAGAAAAACAAGAAAAAGTTGCCGAATCGACTGATATAAAACCACTATACTTCACCGAACCTTAAAAATGATTGTGTTTGAGAACCGGAATTGAGGAAAGTGGAACTCTCAACTCAATAACCCCCCGCATTTTTATTCACTCCCCATTCTAAATTTATAAATGTAATGAAAGAAATTGATTCGTTACTGAGTGTGAAAGCGACAGGTATAACGATGAAATGGGTAAAGCACTCGTGAACCGCAGCCCGTTAGGAAATGATAGGTACACGACCCCGTCTCTGCCATTCAATTTCTGATGGATACCAAATCGTAAATACGTCTACCAATTGCATCTTAGGAGAAAGCACATCAGTAAGAGGAAGGATACATAAAGAAGGGAAACGAAGTTTCTCTAACGACTTACCCTCGTCACTTCTGCCTTTGCAAATATCGCAGTGAAAACGCTTCGATATTGAAGTGATTACACAACTGCCGAACCTGCAATCCACTGGTTCAGCAATGACTTGAAGGATGGCCTTCCTTCACTTATAGATCGGATCAATTACTTTTAGTAAAAGTCACAAATCTTCAACGCGGATAACGTTCCTAAATTCATACGTAAAATGCGACGTACCCCTCTTTCCCCCTCCCCCACTCAGTGATGCATAGATATTCGATAGATGAATTTATATCTGAACGCACTGATGAAATAGCATTGCTGAATTTGAATTTTTCCAGATCTTTTCACGTCGCTGGATTTTTGCGTAGATTGTATACTGTCTTTCACTGAACATTCTCAGCTCTTTTCATGATCGCAAACTCCCCTCCGCAGCAGCTTGAGCAATTACAATCTTATTGGCGAGTCTCCTTGACGAGCACTGTGACATAAATCACTACCTAGGCATCTACTCGAACAAACACGGTTCTGTCCTAATCCCTTCCGCTCCCATCCATCCCAATGTTACCTCATTATTATACATCCGTTGCAGCAAAAGATATCCCCATTTTGGCTGAAGCACAAGACCACTCCAATATGCGAATGGCAATATCGCATATTGCGGCGATCGACTGTCACAAATGTTCGCTTCAGATATGGCTCACACACTTATCAATCAGTAATTCAAAAAACGTAACCCGACGACTTCAGTTTCAAATTTGAATGCTTCAGTTATGCAAGTCTTTCAAAACATCTTGAGTTATTAGCCACAAAATGTTCTTCCGAAAATAGACCTAAGTGGATATTCGACCCTCTAATAAACAGACAAATAAACAAAGAAATACATAAAACGTCTTACCAGACAAATGCCGTAGTGTAAATGAGCCAATGTTATACCGATGGCCAATAATCGTAGTAATATTAGTTCCGACTGTGCATCAATGTGTCCAAATAACGCAACAGATGCAACTGCACAATACACACACAGCAAAATGTTGAAAGGCTCGGCACGCGTGTGCGTCATCTGCGCTATTATAACATGGCACTGAAAACATTTGAACGCTTTGGCTAAGTGGTTGAACTCTCTTATTTCTGAAAAAGTGTCCAGAGTTCAGATCCCTCCTTTCTTAGACTATATATACGCTCCTTATCACCAAACCGGTTAGCACTAAAAAACAATTTTCTACTGGAGACATTTCAACATAGGTTGAAAAAAGATAGACGCCGCAAGACCAACTCTATTCCTCTCCCTCTCCTTAAATATTCATAAATCAAAACCACGATATTATCCACGAACTTCAGGCTGAATGGCAAACAGATAGGCCGAACGACATGAATATCGTTCAGCCTACCTGTCCATCCTCATCTTCACAGGGAATGGTTAAACCCAAATCAAGGGTTCCAAGCATGCAGAGTGTTGCAAGTCATGCAAGACATATTCGATATTTTCATAAATAACACCCTTCATTAAGGTATAGCTAGCTTCATTTCAAAGCAGCTTGACTGACTACCGCTGCACTCATCGAAGTTTTGTTGTAGATTACGGATGCTCCTAACCATATCCCACTGATGAATGATGATCAAAAAACGAACGCTGATGGGAATTCGAAACTGGTATCCAAATACATCTTACGGATGGATTAAATTAAATAGCAAAACATTCTCATGGGGTTTAGCACTTTATGCACAAACGGACAGACAAGCACATGAAATGATGAACAAGGGAGAACATTGGTGACAAGAAGTGAACACGCATTCCCCATCTCATCCCATCCCAACGTGAAGAAATGTTCCTGATCGTGGATGTGCTTTAAGTGAATTTGTCGCGTCAATCGAAACCAAGCCCCAATAAACTCTGCAAGCACTGCGAATAAGCACGATCTAGCAACTGCTGTTTCTATTTCTCTCATATTGTGTCGTGGTATCAGCAGCACTTGCACCCTAATGCTATGGTAGTGTATTACAGATGTAATAGTGCACAACACTAAAGTCGGATAAACATATTTGTAACAACATGAAACTAGTAACAGGGGATACCGCATTCCAAATCTTTCAAGAAACCTAATAAAACAACACGTCACAAAACGATTTATAGTCACACAAAACGATTTACAGTCTTACGAACGTCAATGCACATCGTTTTTCACTGAAATCAACTAACAGCAATGTTTGAAAAGACGTTTCCCATAGTCCAGAAGAAGATACGTGGGTCTCGACTGATAATGTTACTTGGAGAATACTTCGCCCAGCAGATGGATATGGCAAAAAGAACCACCGGCGAGAACATTGGCACACATGCCTCGTACAGACTGTCCTTAAATAATGTGCTATATGAATGAGATATCCCATAATGTTCCTCTCACCTCACTCACGTTACGTACGCCAACGACTAAATAGTTCCTCGACCTTCCTCTCATTTGCCTAATTATGAGAACGTAGAATAATGAGACCAGAGGAACAAATAATGCTCTCTGAACAAAATTAATTTCCGCAAAATGGCGTCGAAGTGATGACCAGCGTGCCCCAAATCGAACAATTCGTAATCAATTCACCTCAATATGAGGTGATCAGTTCAACCTCAAAATATGCAATACTTTTCCAACGGTGTCAAAAAATCCTTCCATCGAGCGCAGTTAGCAGCCTTAGCAATGGAGATAAACTGTCACCAAAATCAAAACATCTCTCTTGCCGAAATCACAGTGCCCTTATGCTCCTCCTTACATTTTTCAGAAGAACAACTGATCAAATTCCATCAGAGACAAATTCCAACCATTGAACACTTCCAGAAGCTTTCGATTTCTTATGATAGCACATCCGTAGCAACAAATCACATACGTAGCAAACTTCATATTTCCAAAAATTATCTCGCTGCTCGCATTCTCAACGCAGATGAACGTTGGCCGACCCAATATGGTTCGTTGCTCGACGTATACGAAGCACCACTAAATGCTACATTCCCTATTGTTCTAGCGCCTAAGAAAAATGTGATCCGACTACCTGTCGAGCTGATTTATCGAGATATGAAACGAACATATTGTAAACTGACATCATCAACGAAATAATGCAGACAACTGAAATAGAATAAATTACTTGGCAAATCTATTAAATCATTAAAGAATTCAGGTAATCCACCATGACTACAGTGATGTTCAATCATTAAAAAAACGAACTTTGCATAAAAATTAACGAAATCTAAAATGAACGGATTACAAGCGAAGATAATGTTTCGGAAGAGACTTCTTTCGGTTTCAAATGGAATGAAAAGAATAATTATGGCTCGAAATGATTAACTAGCTTAGCAGTTGATACTTCCTTGTTGACGTATTACTGCATTCACCATAGAAGGAGTTAGTGAAAGAAAATACCTCAGAGTTTTTCAGCTCATATTATAAATTCATCACCATTCTATGCTCCCTCATAACGATCTTTCTCTCTTCAGTTCCTCCACTATCATTACTCCTTTGCTGCTTGGGCAAGGTTGAGTTTCAAATTTTGCTGCCGATGAAACTTGAATTGTCGCATCAAGCTAGCTTCTCGATGTTACGCGCAATAAACTACCCAACCAGTATGGTAAATCTGACACCTTCAGACTATGCTAATATTTGAGGCATCGCGAACAATGATCCAGCGATATCCTCCTCATCTCTTCCAATGAATGAGAACTTACCACAGTTCTAGAAAATAATTAGGCAGTCTACAGAGATCACTGATATAACACTAACATAACAAGAGATATTTCTGTTTTGGTATATTCACCACTTCATAATCAGCTCTCGCCTCTGTCTCACAGTCTCCATCCCTCAACCTCAACTTATGAGAATTCATGAGCGATTTCGAAGTCGATCAGAATCTACTGGTAAGACAAGAAAGGGCGAACCGTAAAATCCTGCTTCGAAACATACAGCAAATGTTATCGACTTGAAGACGTAGAACTTGTAGAACTCGTATCCAAAAAAATAGGTCAACAAGTAGAATCCAGTAAGAACCTATAAATATGATGGCAGAGGTGAACTCGTTAAGGTCAGACTCACAGCAGAAACTGCTACCGCTATATATAAAACGCATCGAAACAATGCTGTAGTTGGGTGGAAAGCAGTTGAAGCAAAGGGTTCCCCTCTTTTCATTCCTCTCCTGTTGAAAATGAACAGAAAGTTCCTGCCGCCGCACATTGCTCAACCACTTCTGATGCGTTTTGCGAAATGTCGGATGTTTTCACAGTCAACAATTTTCTGCGTCCCGGAACCTCAAAGTCTGGAAATTGACGATGCAACTGGCCATCCCTCGTCAAGTTTTTGGCCGGCCGTCCATCGATCTCGAATTTTTTGGCAATCTTCATCTTTGGTACTTTCCTGACTTCTAAATCTTGCACACAGTGTGTCTAAACTAAACAACTGTACTATTTTCGTAGAAGGTCGTTCAGCGGAAATGATATTTCAACAATAAAGCGAACGACTATACGTTTAGAAATGTGAATCAGCGAAAGAAGGAAACGAACTTACATATTGACTCGCGTCGTATCCCCATGATAAATACAGAACACCCGTATTGTACTTCTCCCAATGCGTTACTATGAAAACTACTTGCACACTGATCAGTACGCAGAGCAATCGCACTAAGGAGACACTGAAAAAAATTCAAAATTGGTGACAACTTCAATTTCAAGCAGATCAAATTACTGCTTTCCGCCTCGATTAGAAAGGCAAAATAGAAACAAGAAGCAGCTTGGAAAATGCTTCATGCAACTTCATAAATTTTTCTATTTGATGGAAAACCATACTGCGAAGACGCATGGTTCGTTATACTCTAAAAATGACCGGACGCTTGACGTGATTAGAGAATAAAAACAGTTTTAATGTTGAAATAAAGAAAGTAGGGAAGAGGAGCTAAAAATTTGTTAAGAAAACCAGGTCGCCGAAATTGTGAGCAAACACACCTCGAAGGTGCTGTAGGTTGCTTTGAATAACTCAGATAACTTGCCTGAATTCGCCACGACCGAAAACCGAAAACATTGTAATTGTAAACGGCACTGTTGACCATGAATCGAGCCCATGATCAACTGAAATGATGTATCATCTTGCCGCCACTTTGATTCAAAGAACCAACCGGTCGTATTCAAAAATTAAATAATGCCCACTAATGCGTCTGCAAAATGATCGACCGTTGCACGGTTTCTGAACCATGCAAAATCACTACGTTTTCAGTACGTGCTGGTGACGAATGACAGGATCGATTGGAATAAAATTTCTTTTGAGAGATCATCCACAGTTTATCACGAATTTAAATGCCTTAGCTTCAAACGCCACTCAATTAAAGCTGTCCAACAAACAGACAAACACAGACGCACATGTATGCGCTGACACGAGGTCATTGGAAGGACCAACTGAAAAACATCGCGAAGAGAGCGCAAAAATGAGACTTAAGGTGATGGTAATCATTCTCTACTGGTTAGGAAAGGTTAAGCGAACAAACTTCTTTGCGAAATTGTTTAACGGCTACAATCGTCTGTATGAAAAGTTCCAAATGAATCAAACATAGGGGGTTCTCCAACTTTATAGCGAAAGCAGTTGCAATAGAATTGATTTGTCCACCCAAGTAACCATGGAAATTTTGTGGTATAAATTACTCGAAATAATTTTAATCATGAAATGCCAAACGCCAAATAAATGGGAAAGTATTAGGCATGGCATGAGATGAAACAACACCCACAAAGTTCTCCGATGGGACCCGAGGATCCCGTACGACGAGCCTGTTTTCCATCCGTACCATCAAGTGTGTGAGCCGTAAACGTCAACAGCGCAATGAATAGCCAAATCCAGTTTGGAATCGCTCCTAAATTGACAAAAAATAAGAAAGAACAAAAAGAGCAACGCTCATGATAAAGACAAGTCACTCAGCCTCGATCTCAGATGAAAAAATTCCCTAACATGAGCTGGAAAATTCATCTGCATCCTGGATCTGAAACTTCGGCAGCCAGTTTTCAAGGGAGGTGCTACGCTAATCGAGCTTATTATTGCAAGTGGCCCCGCTCGCAAATAAAAGCAGTTTTAACTCCATCAATTCTGCTCTCCACTCAGTGCAACAGATCTTAAGAACAAATTCATTGCCCCTTTCTCCAGAAAAGCAAAATGAAAGGCGATGCATGATCGCTTGAAGTCAACAGAGAATATTTTCACTGCAATGAACCACATCTTATTACTTCGTTCCCGAATTAATTCCCTAAGTCTTAGTGGATAGCAGTTGGTACAGTTGCGCCCCTTCGTAGTATACCACCGACGTGAATTATCGAAAAAACATGCTCAACAATTTCGCTTTCATCAGGTATTCAAAATCTTAATAAAAGTCCACGTTTTTCATATACATTTAGGTATCAGAAACTCTTACAAAGTCTACAGCTAATTCATGAAACGATTAGATCTCCAGCCTTCCCAAACCACCTCAATTGACTATGTCATGGAGATAGGTGGTAAACAGTTCAACATTCGGAAATCAGATCGCTTATGCTCAAAAATCATCGCCCACTGACGAAATGCTCTCAAAAGCACCATGAGGCTTCACACAAATAAAGCACTCTAGTATAACTAAAGGCCCAAAAATGCAGCAGTGGAATTTGTGATAGGGTAAATTTCAATACCATGAAAAGTCGAAAGGTTAGAAAGGGTAATAGCGATGATCATCTACTCCACTTTACCTTCAGTAAATGCAAACCGCACATTCGATGCAACCACACAACTGCCCTTACACTTTTCTTAGAAAGTGGAATCCACTGAACCGGACGACCTGCTCTTGTTACGAAACCACAAACTTTATGAATAACCAATTCTGCAAAGATAAAAGTTCCTCCCCCTCTACTGACATTCATCAACGCATTTCGTGCGGCTGAAGTCGTTTGTTAGCCTATTCTGTAAAGACATCGACCAATACTTCCCTTTTAGTAAACGGAAAACCCTCAAGTTTGCAGTGATATATCAAAAGAAGACATCAAAAAACATACTTGGCGAGGCGAAATCAGAGTTAACATCGAGATCATAATCAAGAAACGAGATGATAAAGAAGCCCAGCATCACCAACAGAAACCCCGACAACGTTAATAGATTTGGAGCAAGCCACAGTGGATAAAACTGAAATATTGCAATAATTTGCGACAACCATTCGTTAGCACGACAAAAATACTAGATAGTTTGGCACGGAGAGGTAAGAGGGAGAAGAGGGGGTGAGGGAGGGAGAGGAAAGATGGGAGGGGGGGGGGGAAGAGGGGGGGAGAGAGATAAGCAATTGACCTCACTGCCCCCATCCCACGGCAATGCATTTCGTGAAATGCCTATCGCTTTTTGAATTCCTAATACCAGTTACATCACCTTCCAATATTCTTCTACGAGTTGCTATGAAGCTTCAAGATATTCGTCTCGTTTGTTGCTCTGAAAGGCAAACCACACCTACCACCATCCTCTTCTTACCTTCTAAGCATTTATTCTCCGCTCATTAGCCAGCTCTACGAGCACATCTATCATTTACGTGCTACTAACCTATAAAATGTTAATGTAATATAAAAAGGACTTCCACTGCAAAGAATTGCACAGAACGCGACTGTAGTCCGATCGCATAATCGCAATCTTCTTTCAAAACGCCCATCTCCAGCTTATAATATCGAACCATTAAAGAATGTTTCATGCCATAACACCGCCATGGTTTCATCGTTACCTTTATTTGCTGCCGTACTGACAGCATACTTTAGCCTCTCTCATGACAAGAAAAACATTCCAACAAAAGCGTCTCTCGTAAAATTTAAATATTTTGCAAAACGCGATCGAGTGAGATGATTAGACACTTAGATCTCAAACATTAAGACACATCCGGCGAATCCTTAGCGCCATCAACACTAATAACTATCAATACCAAGCATTTCACATCTCAAATAAAGACTTGCCAACACCACTGTGCGACCATCACCTATCCCGTCCTATCTGTCTCGCTGGCCACCCACTAGGATGGACAAAAATGAATGGAAATATCTAAACAAATAGTGAGTGCCAATATTTGATGAAATTCTGCAATCTGCATATTTGCTATAGGCTGAAAATAGTTTCAATTCCACTTCATAATAAGCTCTTCGACAATTTTTCAGAAGCGATAACAAATCCAGTTGCTACTTGCTCTTACCTTTACTAGCCAATTCCAAAACGGATGTGAGATATAATTCGAGATTGGACTCGTGTCGACTGAACTGTACTGCAAAGAAATTTTATAATTTTATGCAAAGAGACAAATCCAAAACTCTCCGAATAAAACCTAATCAGTATACATCGACATTGTGAACTTATTCTCAAAGATGATTGCATCAGTGAGTGATCGAAACAGATGAGCAGATATAGGATATGCAACGAATGAGACGATGGATTGGTTTATGATCGTAGGAATAATTCAGCATATTTCTGTGTACTTTAAACTATTCTTCTCGTTTCCATCACGCGTTACAGATCTCGATAAGACGTATAAATCGCAGTGAATAGGAAAAAATGCTTTGCAGTGGTCTGACATACAGAAGTTGTGTTCATGAGATTCTCATGGTGTTTTAAAAAATTACCCGAATATTACGGAAATATTTTATTGCTTCTGATATCCAAAATAAGTTCGTGAAACAGTGCAAACATAAGCGTCACTCTCCACAGAAATATACTTTTTCCACATGCCACCTATACTTCAGTATAGTTGAGAAAAATTATTAGTGTCTAGTTTGAAAAATATTCACATTTTCGCGCTTTCAGGATGCTAGTTTATTCGGTTGCTCTCATCCCTTCCTTGCTTCACTTACGACAACGTACACTCCAAATCGTTCACTGCTAGCACAGCCACATGCCCTAAGAGTGTATAAACGAATCAGCCTTAGTAATTATATCGTTTCTCTCTTAGTGCTAACATAAAATAAAGGAAAATAAAAAAAGGTGAACGAAATGGTTGACGAGTATTTAACTTCAGCATTATCCAGCAAGTTGAACAAACCTTGTAACTGTCGAAGCCTTTGATTTGCTTCTCATTCAAATACCGCGTATCGAATATGCCCATTTCTCAGTGACAGAGCACCTCAAAGTATCATTCTTTAGCCAATACAATTGTGCCATATATAAAAGAAGCAATGCTGAACAAAGCTCCATTCAAACACATTTTAAACATTAACTCATAGAAATGATGCATGAATTCAAATCGACTACTTATTTACAAAACTATTCTCAAACCTATGATTACAGTGGGAAAAAAATCAACAAAGATGAGTTCTTCATAAAAACTATACAACTCCACAAATCGCCCACGGAAAAATCCCTTCTCGGACTGGTTGAATGGAATGGTAGCAAATCTATTTCACAACTAGGTATCAACAAATCATAGTTGTGATGAAGCATAACGGAATTGTGAACGGGAAGTGTAGATTGACTTATACCTGCTTGAGATTACAAACAAAACTGTGGCCTAGGAACAGGTGGCGAACGACAGTTTTTCAGTCCTTATTTAAGGGTGGCGCATTGCGAACAACTATTATAAACCCTTCTTTGAAGTCTCTGTGCGAGCTGTATCGGAGAGGTTTACAAGGTGAAAATTTTTTAAATAAGCTAATTACGTTACTATGGACTACAGCTTTTTAAAGCCGCAGGTGCTCAGGTAAACTCATTGCTGGTCGAGATCTAGGGGAAGCAGGAATTTCACGATCCTACTTTCCAGTGAAATTTCACTTCAGGAAGGGTAGGCCTTCTCCCCTCGACCAAACTATCTGCATACACTTGATGGTTATCAAACCGACTCTCACATGCAGACACATACATGCCAATAAAAACATGTAAACAGAAGAATCGCCATAATATGTCTTCCTCTCGTTAAACAGTGTGCATAAAAAAAGAACAACTAACTAAGACAGACGCGACTTAATGGGTGCACAGCAAAGCAATCAGATGGAGACCAGTGCCGTAGACTGATGATCGGCATTCCTTCTCGTTATTGAGTCTCTTTGAAGGAAACTTGTTTTGCTCTCCAATAAAAAGTGAACTTCGATCTTATAAAGAGCATCGACGTTTCACAACAAACTGATCAAACGACCGACTGATAGCCGATCCCATTTGAGAACGAAATCATTTCGAATATTGCAGCATGCTATCGCCTCGACGCTTGCGCTTGCTAAGTTGCGACATTCCACCATTCATTCACACGATTGCCATGAACTTTGCTCGTCAGTGCTTTCTACGACTGATCTCTGATCTTTGTGGTTACTTTCGGTGTTTGCATGAAATTGCGCTCGATGAATATTTCTTTTGACTGTGAAGTTCACTTTAAGGGGTTCTTATACACATTACCATCAAAATCTCATTTTCTGATCAATTGATTATTGTGTCGTTGCATTGTTTTTCACACATTTTGGTATTTATGAAGAGGAATAAAAGCGAAGAGAAGAGGAGAAGGATACAAAGAAAGGGAATATCCAATGCATTCAACATTTACGATCATAGCAATTTTTTCAATGCTCGAGTTGCACGCTTCGAGTGGAATTCATCTCTACGGAGATGTTATCATTCTTCAATCATTCATTATCGCCATTGCTCTCTTCACGTATTCATGTCTAAAAGCAACTAATTTTGCCGCATTGAAACAGTCAAAAATATTCACTGAATTGTGCGAAAAAAAATGAGTAAAAAAACGTACTCAAGGGACTAGCATGATATGCTCTGTTTTTTTTTTTTCGTTCGCATTTCCACTCATCACATTGTAATGGACTGCAGACGAAACAAGTTTCCATTATGTGCTAATGCACACATCGCTCAACCGACTCTATCGATTTAATCCGGAAAGTTCCGAAGTAACTTCCACCTCTATGAGTTCACAGAGCATGATATTGCACTTATTAAGCTTGATCTGTAAATCGAAATTGTTGAATAGGGCGTAATTTCTTGTGTGAACGCAAAAAAAAATTGCGACAACAGGGAACATTTCCTGAGGTAACTTGGCCTTTACTTAGGACAGGTTACGGGTTGCAAAATCTTGCTTCTTAAGTCGACGCAACAAGTGAGGAATATGCTATAGCATTACGAAGTTATTCAGGCATGCGTGCTGTATTCATAGAACTAAGCAAAACTCCTCATGAAATCGAAGTGGACAAACACTTTAGACTGCAACTTCGAATTATTATTCATGTTGTCAGTATTTATGGCGTTAAGCAACATTTTCCTTTCCCT
>JAARMF010001061.1:33289-53385 GCA_022844705.1 Toxascaris leonina | reverse complement strand
GAAAAAAGGGCACATTTCTGTCTTGGCGATAAGCTCCTACGAATCTTTAAGTGAACTACTTTAATTGCAGATGAATTTAATGTTCATTTGCTTGGCTGCGACTCATGCGCTGTTTATAACTGCATCAGTGCGATGCTTCGGAACAAAATATAAGTCAACTAACTATGGTTGTCTTATTGTTGCAACGGTTAGAGTTCCTCTCATTTTCCGTTCAATTACGACACTTCTGATCGCCCTATTGTGATGTAGAAGCGAATCCTTCTATTGTTTCATTGTTACAAGCATATCCTCATTAACAAGTCTTCAAATCATAGTCCTAGTCATAGCTTCCTCAAGAAAGCATGCCTTTTATTTCGTTGTTAACAAACCCTTAAGCACATTTACTACATTGCACTAGCAACGTAATTGTTGTTGCTTTTTCGAGGTAAATGTGATGAGGAAGTGGGATACATTTGGCGGGGTAAGCAGGTGTAATGTGCCGTTATCAACTGATATGGCATTGTGCACAAAGAGAGTTGTTGCCATAGAAAATCACCTTCAACCTAATTCTAATTCACTTCTGGTCAGCGGTGCCTCAAAGATATTTTTAACGATTTATATGAGAGCTGACTTTTAAATGTCGAGATCAATGAAGCAAAACCTCTTTTTTTCGCTGATTCCTTGGAGCTATTGATTTATTCTAGACTGTCTAACAATAAACTACTTTCTACTGCACTGCAGGCGTCATAGGTGATAAGCGAATTTCGTCGGAAGAGAATCTTCACCCATAACTTACTATCAACCACTTCGGACCTTTTGAACTTGTACTATGCGGTTGTTTGAAACGAATATCAAAGGCTGTTGAACGGAGTCTACGCTAGCATCTCTTAACAAATGGACTCAGTTTACCCGCTAAAATGAGCAGGATCAGAGAACAATGCGTAATATAGATGCTATTAATGGATGCCATTTGAACCGTTCGAAATAATCTTCCTTCAGTTTTGAGCAGATCGTGTAACAGAAAAGGTTCCTTCTGAAGTTTTAGCAGTAAACCAAAAAAAGAGTACTGCTACTAAGTTTCTTGATATATGCTAAGGACAATTAAATTGCTCAGCAAGGCATTATAGGATAATCCACCGATTATGCCTAGCAGTTAACGGGATACGAAGATTAATTTTGTGAGGAGGGGGAGGGGGGTGCTCCAAAACTTTCTTGTATATGAGGTAAGAATCGAAGTTGATCCTGCGGGTACCTGATATTAGAAAGTGCTCTTCTTCGGCTTAGAATGAATCCAGTGAAAACAGCACATGCACGCAAGGAACTTACATGGCGAAGACCGTTTATATAAGGCTACAGGAATGAGTGAATGAGTGATGGAGTATAATTATTCATCGCAAGAAATTAATCCCATCGAGAAATCAATGCATCAATTAGTGCTATTGATAAGCAGAAAATATCAGTATTTTTTTGGATTGGCAGGTTATTATAAGAGAAGCGAATGTGGCTGCAGAAAAGTAACCACTAATGATATCAGCGATATGAATAGGAAATGCTTCTATTATACCACCACATTGAGATCTCTGCAAGTGCGACCTCAGTTTACAACTCCAAACTTGGACTATGAGGGGTATTTTTGAGAGATTATCTAAGGCCCCGGAATGGTTCCATTACTAATGAATCTTGAAAGTAGTTTTGCCAAGTTTCCCTGCCGTTTTTCGCGTTGAGGCAACAGAATCACCAAGACAAGCCATCATAAGCGGTATTTATTAAGTTTATTTAGAAAAATTTGCCTTTAAATTTCAAGTTTGTTCGTCGACAAGTTTGTTTATTCCACAAGTTTCAAATACTACAACTCCAATTATATGACCGAAACAAATAAATTCTACGCCCTCATACCCACTCTTTTCTTTCCTAATAAAAATTTTTTTCATTATAGATTTATATCATTCGAAATGTATTCATAAATCGCTATATTTGAGATGATCAAGTATAGGACCAGCTAGTTCAGCACTTTTTTTAAAATTCTTTGGGCGAAAACATAGTTTATATTTCATTGGTCAGAGTGTTACCAAAAGATTTCCCTNCGAAAACATAGTTTATATTTCATTGGTTAGAGTGTTACCAAAAGATTTCCCTGAGAAAAATGCCGTATCACCTCAGAGCTTATAAGAGAAAAATGCCGTATCACCTCAGAGCTTATGATCGATATAAATAAAAACGAATATGATATAAAAATTTTCATATTGTGCATATCTTCGGTTGTTGTTATTCGCTCCATTTATCGATTTCAGACGTTAAGTGCTTCATTATTGGCATTTGGATGTGAGCATTTGCTATCTTTTTTGGGATATAATCTTTCGTTTGTGATCACAGCCGCATTCCCATTTGCAGGTATCACTCTTTACGTTTAAAATATTTCCATCTTTATTCTTGAGAGTTTTTTCAGAAATGTTTCATTTGAATAGCGAATTTTGTCTTTTTACTCTCTGCAAGCACCTTTGTCTGTTTTTATTTTTTGTTTTGATATTTAAAATATTTAAATAATACGAATGTCTTTCTATGCAGAAAAAAACCAGTTCATTTTTAATAATAAATTTTATAATAGATTTATCATATTAGTTTCAGTCAAATGAGCGGTTTTTTTTTTGCGACAACTGTTCTTAAATGATCGATAATTTGAAAGTCACATTCAAAACACTTGCAAATTTACTTTCTTTCTTCGTAACGTCATCATCAGTAATCGGAAATGAAAGGTTTCGCAAAAATCTTCGACGCCTAAACAAACTATTGTTCCGAATAAATAGATAATGTTTGCGTTGTAGTGCGGCGATATATGATGCAGGTGGATGCATTCGTTAGCGGCCAACGCTGTGTAGCTAAGCATATTGGTAACTAATTAGGACACGCTCAAGTGACATTCAAGTAGGGATTTGCGGGAAAACCACGTTAAACGATAGACTGATTTTTCAATTTGAGGGAATCGAGAGATTGTGCAAAAGCGATGAGAAGCTTTTATCGAGTTAATCTTCAACTAGAAACTATACCTTTATAAGCTAGTTAAGCATAAGTTTTCATTGGAAAACAGGTGACAATTGAGGTGAATTTTGATTGTTGAGTGGCTAAATACGCGTTCGGGTGAAATATTTATCACCGCAAGACGTTTGCATACTGTTAATGAAAAGTACTATGATGAAGTTTCTGTCCTTCTATGATCATTCATTTTCTTTCGACTGCATCTTTTGAAAAGCGCTGAAAACTTTCAGAAATTCACCGTGACGCTATTGTCCTATATATGGATTTTATCTCTCCTAGTTTTAAATGTCGAGAATTGGTTTATTAGGAAAGGCAAAGCATACTTTATAAAGGGGAATTCAGGCTAGTGAAAATTAAGTATTTCCGAAAAGCATTTCGATTCTAGTTNCCTAGCATGTAAATTGATGCAAGTTTGTTTACAGCTTTTCTGATAACTTCGACAATACAATGGTCACCTCAGGGGAATCGTATCACATAATTATCATGATTTGGATCGGATGAGTGACTGATATATTGTTCTTTCGATTGGATTGATCTCGATATGAAAGCTTATGCAGCGATTATCTACTTGTTTATTAACATATTGCAGTGAAGCTAGTCATGATTTATGCATCGATTTGTGATGTTTTCAAGCATTAGTTTAAACAGTCGCAACAATCTTTGGTTTTTGACACATTTTGTCCGATTTCTTCGAAATTGACTGAGAGAATTGGGATTTGCACAGGTGATAAACGAATTTACCGTTAGGAGTTGCGACTCACTATTTGACGGTTTTTGAAGTCTTGCCGCTTTTCATTTGGCTGCTAACATGAAAGCCGACTGTGAAATCCCTTTCTTGGATGCAGTCGGCACCTGCTCATTGCAGTAGAAAAACTCATGATTTTTGTGATATTCCATGAATAGGTTCGTGAATAAATGAATAAATAAATAAGTGCAACGGCCTTGCAACAATTTTTAAAATATGACTCAGTCATGTGTTCAGTTGCTCAATCTGAGGTTATGACAATGAATTCGGTGCCAGTATAAGTAGAAATGCTCAGCAACGAGGCAGAAATGAAGCTTCTATCCAATTATCAGCTTGCATTCAGTGGTTTATGCTGTGGCGTTTGCCACTGAATCAACGCCTTTTGATGAGTTATTAGCGTTCTTTAAAGCTACGCTGAGGTGTTTGCAGTACAGTGAATTGAGTCGAAAGAGAGTCGGGGTTTTATTCGTTCGTTTGTCAAGGGTTTTGAAAAGCTTTGGTCTAGGCAATAGTAAACACCCTTTGGCACGTTGAAGGCAGGTCATTTATCTCATACATGCAGGCATTCTTTTTCGAATGCCCTCTTTCGCGTCGAAAAAATCCCCCTTTCCTATCCGGGAATGTGAATTTGCCTCTCATATTTGTCTCGAAACTGTCCTTCCGATAAAGTTCCGATAAATATATTCCGTCCTTGGATTTCGCGACACTCTCCCCTCCCCTTCATTAAGAGAAAGTACTGTTTGTTCCAATAACCATTTTGTTGATTTGAATTGTTATAATCTTCGCGAACTTATTCGAGGTTTCACCAATATGGTGACAATAATTGGGATGATGCGTTAATTATTTTCTTTATTTATCGTTCTATTCCTTCTCAACAATGCATTTTAAAGTCCAGCCTCGAATGCCCTTCACCTTCATTACTGTGCAAAATTCACAACGACCCAACAGTCCCCTTCTATTAAAAATTGCAAGGAAGCATAAGCCAAGGTTTTTTTATCTGAAGTGTATTTCTTATACCAAAAGTATTTCTGCCATTTACTATTGTATGGTTGAAGTGAAAATTAATGGAAAGCAACGGTGATGCGATTTTCCCTTCTACAGTTCCATTTACGAGAGCTTCGGGTATAACTTTTTAGCTTGCTTCATTAGCTTCGGATATAACTTTTCCAATAAATAGTTCTCCTCACTTTTACTCACTCGTCTGATGTTTAGAAATTTGGCGAAAGGAATGTCACAGTTCTATATATCTCTTCCTTCGGAAAAAGATGATGTGAACTTTATAGGACAAGGCTTGGAAAGAACTATATGATAGGATTATGCACAATCGTTTGTTTGTGTCACTTTATTATATTATAGTTTGCAATGCTCTTTTGTATAACATTTGGCATCACATCGAAATATAGAGAAAACAGAGGTTCTGTTCCTTTTTTCATCGTCTACCCATATCCTCAATTCCTTCTCCCTGCTACACTTCAGGAAGATCACTATAACGTTTAGAATTTACGCCATTGATATTACATGCAGAATTACTTTTACAGCAGATAGATTACCAAAAAAATGTCGTGCTGGCTCTTTCATAAGATGAAGTACAGTATTCTTTCAAATTATGCAACAGCATTGAACGTTAAAGAAGTTGGAAAAGATGAATATATGCTTCTCCTCTCTAGTAAAGGAAGTGTTTTAATTCGAATAAGAATTGCAACCTATATGAAGGAACTATGTGATTTACGTTCGGAATGAGAGAGCGTATAGATTATCTATAAGTTCGTTGTTAGCAAAAACATGCTCAAGTGATTTCTTTACTGGTTTTCATTTTTCCCTTATAATGAGAACTGCTAGTCGTCATTCAGTACTATGGAGTGTTTATTTAAACTTTTTTTAGCTGCTAAGTTCTTGACACACTAAANNAATTCATGAGGGTGTGACTGGGGTTGGCGGTGGCGCGCCAACACTTAGAAAATGGTCACATTACCCAATGACAGTTTCGCATCACGGCGAGTACGATCCGCCGAAAAAGATCGCAGCCCCTGCTGCCTTCTAGCCTTTCTTCTTCCACTTCGTGGAAGAAGAAAGGCTAGAAGAAGGAAACTCCGAATAACCGAAACCTACGTTGCCAGCAGGCCGGCCACCAGGCGATGTACTACTGGCCACGGAAAGCAAGAACGCGGCAGACTGCCAACAAGATGGGATTTCGACTTCTACATGGCACTGTCAGGACGTGGCGAGTTCAGGATCGAGAAGGATGGAAAAATTGCCAGCTGCATCGAAGGAGGCAACGACGAAATCGATGAAATCACAGCTGTTCAATGTGATCAATGTGATCATTTGTATGCGGTGAAAAGGCCTGCTCGCCTGGCCAGCGGGGTGGCGTCACTTATTGGCTACAACAATGCAAAACCACGGGTCTCAGTACCCTAACGGGAGCGCATTGTGACCGGCAGTGTCATCGACGCTCGATAGTCCAGTCAATCAAGTGATCAAGAACTTCACTTGATCAAGTGATCAAGTGAAGTTCTCGACACACTAAAAGATACAGACGGTAGCGTTGCGTAGCTTAAAGCTAGGTCATATGCTGAACGAGGTTTAATGGACAGATGCAACACACTTATGAAGTGGGAAATGAAAAGCTGCTAGATCTGCAGCTCTCTCTTATTCCTGCATAAATTCCGAAGTTTTAAGGACAAGAAAAACAAATCGCAAGCAGTCATCGAGGTCCGTTGAAACAAGAAAAGATCAAAGGAAATAGCATGAAATGATTTTTGTTCGGATCACTTCATTTTTTTTCAGTAATATTCCAGTGGTGGTAACAGGTGCAATCGCTAACGCCCAAGTAATTGTAATCCATCTATTCTCAAGGAAGGTTAATAAAAAACGAGACGATTGCGTAGACCTCATACAATCTCTCAGGGAACAGCCTGATGTTTGCGATATCTGAGTCATGAAAACTAAAAATTGTGAGACAAATGAGGTATGAGGAGGGACTAGACAGCAGAGCAACGAGGATAACGCTAGAAATAATAGAAGCAGAGCTAGAGAGAAAGTAAAGAAAGCGGAAAATGGGAGGAACAAAGGGAATGGAAAGGAAGAGTGAGAGGGTACGAGCAGAAAGAATCATGTAAACTTCCCGTTGGATAGAAAACTGACCTCGGCGTGTTTGCAACACAGCTGTGCGTCCTTATGTGCTTGTGGTCGTCACGTGGTTCATGGCTGACCGAGTGCGCAAACAGTTGAACGCTTAGGGTCAACATTTTGCTGTCTCTCAAATTCAAATGTTACCGGATTCGAGTTGTTATGACCCATCTAGGTTATGTCATATTTAAAGTATTTCATTTATAACCGGCCGTTATTTAATTTTAAACTACAGGTTACCTAATATTCCGACTGTTAATAGCACTGCAGAAAGTTGAGAAGGTGAGAAACTGTTGGAGGATTACTGATTTCTAATAGATCCTTGTATCCTAATCAGTGCTGCTCTGATCCATCTATGAAAACAGTTACATTTTGTTCCACTCGCGAATTATCTCCCCCTTAGGCCTCANAACAGCCTGATGTTTGCGATATCTGAGTCATGAAAACTAAAAATTGTGAGACAAATGAGGTATGAGGAGGGACTAGACAGCAGAGCAACGAGGATAACGCTAGAAATAATAGAAGCAGAGCTAGAGAGAAAGTAAAGAAAGCGGAAAATGGGAGGAACAAAGGGAATGGAAAGGAAGAGTGAGAGGGTACGAGCAGAAAGAATCATGTAAACTTCCCGTTGGATAGAAAACTGACCTCGGCGTGTTTGCAACACAGCTGTGCGTCCTTATGTGCTTGTGGTCGTCACGTGGTTCATGGCTGACCGAGTGCGCAAACAGTTGAACGCTTAGGGTCAACATTTTGCTGTCTCTCAAATTCAAATGTTACCGGATTCGAGTTGTTATGACCCATCTAGGTTATGTCATATTTAAAGTATTTCATTTATAACCGGCCGTTATTTAATTTTAAACTACAGGTTACCTAATATTCCGACTGTTAATAGCACTGCAGAAAGTTGAGAAGGTGAGAAACTGTTGGAGGATTACTGATTTCTAATAGATCCTTGTATCCTAATCAGTGCTNGAAGGTTAATAAAAAACGAGACGATTGCGTAGACCTCATACAATCTCTCAGGGAACAGCCTGATGTTTGCGATATCTGAGTCATGAAAACTAAAAATTGTGAGACAAATGAGGTATGAGGAGGGACTAGACAGCAGAGCAACGAGGATAACGCTAGAAATAATAGAAGCAGAGCTAGAGAGAAAGTAAAGAAAGCGGAAAATGGGAGGGACAAAGGGAATGGAAAGGAAGAGTGAGAGGGTACGAGCAGAAAGAATCATGTAAACTTCCCGTTGGATAGAAAACTGACCTCGGCATGTTTGCAACTCAGCTGTGCGTCCCTATGTACTTGTGGTCGTTACGTGGTTCATGGCTGACCGAGTGCGCAAACAGTTGAACGCTTAGGGTCAACATTTTGCTGTCTCTCAAATTCAAATGTTACCGGATTCGAGTTGTTATGACCCATCTAGGTTATGTCATATTTAAAGTATTTCATTTATAACCGGCCGTTATTTAATTTTAAACTACAGGTTACCTAATATTCCGACTGTTAATAGCACTGCAGAAAGTTGAGAAGGTGAGAAATTGTTGGAGGATTAATGATTTCTAATAGATCCTTGCTACGGTATCCTAATCAGTGTCGCTCTGATCCATCTATGAAAACAGTTACATTTTGTTCCACTCGCGAATTAACTTCCCCTCAGGCCTCGGGACACTATTCAATTCCTAGCTAATCTCCAGCTAAACTTCAAAATTCAAAGTACACAAACTTCTATGTCCTTCAGTGGGAATGAACCTTTAGCTCATATTTCAAATAGCGCTGCAATGTTTGATTCCATCTGATGGAAATATTTGCTACAACGAGTTCAATAATATATTCATCTAATGTCGACTTCGCGAACTATTTTTGCTGCACTACATAAAGGGAATTTGTTTTGCGAACAACGTACAAGCCTGATCGAAAAAAAGTGCAATATTCGAAAAGAGTCTTAAAAGCAGAAAATGTTTTAGTTTTTCAGTAATTGAAGTGAGTGAGCCTGAGCAGAGAAGTAGATGCTTCATATAAAAACAATTCCATGCTATATTGCATTCTTAAGGATCTTTTTATTAAAAGACTCTTGAAAGGTCACTATTCCGATCCTAACGAGAAGGTCGCATTTTTTTTAAAGATTGGCGGATGTGGATGCAAATTGTGTATATGTGATACTGAATTTGCTTGAATGATTTGTTTCTTTTTTGCCGATCGCTGAAAATAGCTGCCGTAATCATCTCAAAAATTGACTTTTCGAACTATGGAGATATTTTCGTACATTTTCTGCACTACGGTAGCAATACGGTGATTATTCTTTGGAAAGCAAAATGCAATTTTAGCAACTGACAGAGCAAAAGGTTTTTTGTCGGCACGTAGACAGTAATAACAGTTAACAAAATTGGGGAAGTGTGCCAAAATTGGGAAGGTAATCATCAGCTGATCACCGCCTTTAAATTAACCGTTAATTCAATTAGCCTTTAATTAAGCCCCAGATCGTAATCATACTTAACTCCATCGTTCGAGTAAGTCACCCACAAAAACATCGTTTTTTGCGCACTTTTGCAAAGCACGTTTGTGAAAGCGCGTATTAGCGGCATAACGACTTTCCGTATTTACATGTGCGAGTTTGTGTGCCTATCCGCTAGTTTTAGCTCGGAGACTATTAAACCCAAGAGTTGAGAAATTCGTTGGGTACAATTTACACGATGGAACTTCTTAAATCGCTTTTATAGTTCAGCCTTAAAAAAAGTTACATGCATTTAAAAATGGGAGGAAATTCGGTGCATTTCATATTTGTCGGTTTCTTTTTTTTTTTCACTGGTCGGATTACAGAAAAACGAGTTTTTTGTGGGCGATTGATAAGAACGGCTAGGTTAGTTAATTTTGAAAGATTTATTGCGAGTGTTGCGCTTTTTCTGGTGGCTTCTAAAACGCTTCGTCAGGTGAATCGAATGCAAACATGCATATTGTGTCGGCCTCTCTAGTATGCTTATAATCTTGCTCGCAACTCCCACCAGTCTAAAACGAAAAACCGGTTGATGCAAAATGTATACAACTGTTTCCGCATGTGATTCTGTAGCCTCTTTCGAAGGTAATTGTTCTACTCTAAAATTATATATAGTGATGTAGTATTTTGCGGTGAACATCCAACCCGACTTTTTTCTTAGCTGTAATTTCAGTCCATTACGAGCTGAAGGTATTATACGCAAAGACAGTGGTGCCACAGCACAAATATGCGCAGAGATGTGCGGTCATCACTAGTCATTTTTGCGGAGGAAATTTGCGAAAGCGTTTAACGAAGAAATTAGCAGTATGACCATTTTCGCTGTACACGGCAACGTTGACCGAACGCTGAGATTCTTTGTGCATAAATCCAGCGAGCGAAGTTGGTCCAAAGTTTAGCTCATTTGGTGTTCTCTAACCCCATAACGTCGTGTCAGTTATCTTCGTACGAAGTGCTTAAGTTTAAAATTTAGTAGGTTGATCCACCGTGCTATGGTGGATTTGAAAAGAGTAAGTTCTTTCGAAAAAGTGCTATGGATTGTTTTTAAGATGATATCGATCCAAACTTTTTTATCCAAGATGGTCAAGTCGTGGGTTTCCACTTCCTAACGCAAATACGAATTTGTAAGCTTTCCGAAGAACATTTCATAGCTGGAGGGGGTTTTCCGGACCAGCCATCCTGCTTTCATCACCATAACAAAAACGTGAACTTTGTTGACCAGTAATCAATTGGAAGTCTGTTAGCATTAAAGAAAACGTGCAGTATGTACAGTTAAGTGTTTAAATAAACAGCTTATAAGAACGAAATTTCACTTACAGGAGCATATTTTCCCTTCACTTCCGTGAAAAGTTCAAAGAGACCATTTTTCCCTTCATCTTCAAAAGCCCCTCACTGTTGCTCATAAGGAATTATGCTGTTATTGCGTGATGCAAATCATCAATAGCCTTGAGGTGCATTCGTGATCTGACAGTGAAGTTTCTCAATGGGCAACGGGTAGGTTTGTATGAATGGGCGAAGTTCCCCTCATTGAATGCGCTCACTCTCGGCGTTGTGGGAATTTACTTTGGTAAAGGACATACCACCAGCCAAAAATCTTTACAACCTTCCGATCGACGATAGCATTTGCTAGCTGACTATTGCGTGAAATATGGCGTGTCCAATGAATTTAAGTATATCCATCCTCTATCCACTATGAAAAACTGAGATGGTGGATTATTCGGTGGTCTGGAGACCTCCACAGATAAAATGTTTTAAGTGCGAATTGGGAGCGTTGGAGTGCAAGGATACTATGTAATTTCGGATGACTTTTAAAGTGCAAGGATAAGGATAACTTTTAAAATCTCAGCCTTTATGTGCAAGAAGCTCGCTGAGTATCGCTTCATTGGTTATGAAAATCTATGTACTTGGACAACATCGCTGGAGAAAAAACACACGAAGGAAGGATTTCTGGAATTACATTCGGTACACCTGAGGACTTAGCTTCCTCTTAAGGGATCTCCGAGCACCTAGATCTCGCACAACACTAGTTGCATCTCCTGACCAACGTATTCGATCAATATGATGCTCCTTGTCAAGTTGATTTGGATGAAATACATAAGACATTTAGGTTCTGCAACTACAGAATTGGGAAATATCACGAAAAGCATAGGACCCACCTATTTAATCCGTAATCTTGTCTTGCTTCCGACGAAAATGTTTCGCAAATTCAGGCAAAACTACCTGAAATCAGGTCCCATCGGATGGCGTGGTGGTTATGTAGTATACTATGAAAGCGCTCTTCACTCAAGCCTCAATGATTGATTGACAGAAGTATAGACGTAAAACCAAGGTCCGTGGACTTCAACTTCCGGAATCTGTGCAAGTCCGTGGTCACGTATATGCAACTGCGCATCGCATCCAATATCTCAACTCGCAAGCAAAGAGGGAGCCGCGTCTAAGGGCGAGGCGAACGCGTTAACGTTTGTCCTAAAGCATTGCGGATGCATTCCCTCACTAGCAGTTACCTCTTGCGCGTTGTCACATCGTTCACGTCGACGACTTCATCCTGCCGCTGCTGCTTGCATTAGGTGCGAAGGTCTTGCGCTCCCACGTAATTGCTGATGACTGTTACGTATCGCGTCCAATGTAACTTACCTGTTGATTGGTTTTGCCTCAAATTGTTGGACTCGCCTAACGTACAGTTCCGGTAGAGGCAATTTCCAAAAAAAAAAAATAGTGCAGGTCTACGAAGTGTCGAAATATAACACCTGCCTTAAAATTTTTTCTTTATCGGAAAATTCGCATCATAGCGCCGTGATCCTTCATTTTTATATTCACCTACCTTTTGTTACTCATTCACTTCATACATTTAACATTGCATCCACTTTCCTGATTACGTTACCAGTCGCCGCGTTTACCTATGCATGAGGCTTGCTGTGATACCTTTTACTAAGAAACGATTGCGGCTTAATTTTACTTCAGACGAATAGAAGAAAAGAGTTTGGAATTTGTGGAAAAAAGTTCAAGAAGACGTTATGGAACTGTGGGAAGTAATCCAAGAAGGAAACGAAAGAAATGCTTCCATATTGCTTACTTCATTTTTTTAATGCAAGTGTTATATTGGTTACGCTATTGCTGAAAAAACTCATCCGATTTTGCAGTGACCTTTACAAACCTGACGTTATCGATCGACAGCGGATTTTAACTGACTCTTCTTCTCTATGCGCTTTCGAAGCTTTTATTTCCGTATCTGGATTTGCGCAAATGGACAATAAATTGTCTTGGAGCGTATGTGGACAACTCCCATGCCTTTTCTCCAATTCAGTGGTCCCCTTCACTGTTTCTTGAGGGTGTAAGCGCTCGCAAAAAAAAAAAAAAAATTCTGGAGTTTGATGGCGGATTCCAATGTATAAGCAGAAAGCGAAGAAAGAATAAAAATGAAAGTACACGGAATTTGAAGAGAAGAAGAGAGGTGGATCGCGGGAACTTTGAGAACTGCATGTGAATCTGAAGCATTTTGATCAGTTGGAATGATTTTCTATCATTTCGCATACAAATTTTAGATAAGTTTCGCCGTTCTGAAACGCTACGTTAAATAACGCCGTCAAACTGCTTGCTACTTAATTTCAATCTCAATAAGCAACTAACACCATTTCTTCTTACGCTATCTTCCTACGTGTGGTGTCTATATTTCCGTACATCCTTTTGCATCGTCAATTTCCTCCACTCACTCTTCATTCCAAATGTGCATATGTTGGGAATGTTGTTTCTGATTTTGGAAACTAGAAGTGCCGAGCGCATAACTTAGTAGCAAACAGTGCCACTTCTCCAAAGTAATGTGAGTTCTACTGGCGGAATAGGGCTTTGGCAGAGCAGCCGGCTGTTTCAGGGGGACAGCAGACAGTTTCAAGTATGCAGCCGGTTGTCATTCGTCCTTGACGTCCATGTCCTTCATCATTCTTCATTGTTTATCAAATTAGTGCGATTAACAGCTGAAGCGACAGATCTTAAACGTTGCGAAAGTAACATAAAAAAGCCCACCTTTAAAAGCACGCTCATTCGTAGGCTCCAGCAACATGAGGAGTTCCTAATCACCTGACTACCTAAATTTGTTTCTCCATCATAATTCACGTAACTATTTTTGCTCCTTCTCGTTTCTTCTTCTCTACCTCTGTTTATTTCCACGATGATTTGATTCGTAGAAGAGGAATCAATAAATCTTTTATCAAATTTGCGATTAATTTTGCTGCCGTACCGTTCTTTACTCCTCTTCGTTAGCACTGATCCTTTGCGTTATCGCTTTTTTGTTATCGCTTTCCGTTAATCGCTGCAACGTTTCCGCTAATCGTAGCTCGCCGTGGGACATATTTCTTTCGTCTGTGATCTATTATAATCGGATGAAATTTTCGAACTGGCCATTCGTTTTTAAATAATTATCTTAAAAAACGCTAGGGGTAGTTGACCTTCTACATTTGTTGAGAATGATGTGGGAAAAGTGGAGCAGAGAGGTGGGTACTCAAATAAGAAACATGACGCCTTAAACTGTTTACTTTGATTACGAAGTGATTTAGGTATCAAGTCTGAAACGGCGTTCGATTACGTCAAGGGGCGTTGGACACGAATCAGTAGAGGGATGGAGGGAGGGGAGATGGAAATGAGGTGATATGCCTCCTTTGATTGTTCACCCTTGCCGAAATTGTTGGTGCGACCATCCGTATTATTTTTCACATCGAGAAGCAATTTGCATGGGTGTTTACGAGTTCTGTAAGGAACATTAGCAACTTTTAAACACGGAAAATAGGAGAAGCATATCAATCGGACAAAATATGCACGATTCTATGAACAAATAGACACTTCTCGGCTCCCTCGATCATATTTGTAGCCACTGAAGCTCATAGTCGGGACAGTAGGCCGCATCTCCTTTTAAAATGTCTGAAGCTGGCGTATGTGCATCATTCAAGCCTCTTCCTGTCTATCATCTCCTCATTTGCGAAACCCCACTTCTTCAAGCATCTTATAACATAACATGCTAGAGAAGGAAACGAAGTTCCCATGGTTATTTCTCCATCGCATCGCCTCGTATGCTTGACGTTTGGCTTGTCTGCATTCCCACCTAACCATACCCGCTCACCATTTTTTGATCACTAACACATCACACCCAGGTGCTGCGCAATAATGATTTTGCATTCCGCTCTATTGTAATGCTATAGGCCCATGTTTGGCTTCGGATTTTCTTGGCAGGATGAGTTGCCGGCACTTTCAGCTCAGGTCACTTAGGGGCACGATCGTCAGATAAGCAAGCCACTCCCCCTCCCCCTCCCTCCCCTCCCCCCCTCCTCCCCCCATTGAAACATTACATAGTTTCATTTCCCTCGTTATTGAGCGTAAAGATTCGCGAATTTTATTATTTTCCTTTCATCGGAAAATAGAAGCATTTACTTCTTTTTAGAGTATAAATTCCATAGTTTAATTCCATCGGTAAAAAGTTTTGCGTCAGTCAGAATTAGAAGCGTACATCGGTAAAATTTTTTAGGAAAAAAGGATTAACCCTTGAGCTAAAATTGAGGGCCATTATAGTGGAAGATTTGATGAGCTAGTGGATTGAGTCCAACATCAGAAGCCATGATCCAGTGTATTTAGGCTCATCTGACTAGTTTATAACCTCCCTCATAAGGACGTCCTTGCTCAGATACCCAACTAACGGCGGATTGTAAAATAATTTATGGTCGGTTGCTGAATTGCTAAACTGGCTGCTCTGCACGAAGATCGTTGCGCAGTTAGTGATAAGTTTTGAAATTGGAATGACGTTGACGCTTGATTTGCTAAATGCAATTTGGTTCGCTTTTTTTTCGATGATATGTTGCCAGCGTGGGGCCGTAATGATTATAAATTACATATGAGGAGTGCCTTATGCTTTTAACGCAATGATAAAAAAATTGCACATATATTCTAGGCAAATGAGTCAAGACTATCAAGTGAGCGCTAAATATAAGACCCCGTATCATCTTATGCATACAGTCATGAGTTTTCTCCTTTGTTTCGCTTTTTCCTGCAATTGTAAGGCAGCGTAAAAGACGTCGTAATATTGCATCACCTCAGAGATTAAATAAGGCAGCCGAATTTGCTAAAGCATTTTGAAATTTATCTTAAAAGCTGCCAGATTCCCCAATTTATGAGCAAAAAGCTTTTTCAGCGCCCCGTGTGGCTGTCTCACGACACGTTGCTTATACTTCTATCACGAACCACATCCATGTGCCACACCGTCTTATAATTGATTTAGTAAGCTTCGTGGATTTCTTCTGTTCCACTACCACTCTGCTTACATGTCCGAATAAACGACTTATTTTCAACGGAGGAGTGACAGACGAAAGCTTAATTGTGAGGATAACTCAGTAAGAAGTGCTGTGATGAAGCGAAAAGAGTGTGGGCGAAAGAGGGACGGTTGCGAGTTATTGGGGAAATGAGTTCTATCAATATTCAAAGAAAACACGCGTATCTACCGTCAACTGCATTAAATTACAAAAGGACGCAAATGCTTAATTCTGAAAATTAGTCAGTAATTTGATGACTCAATATTTGGGCTCAGCCTTTGTTCATGGTTACACAGCAGGGACGAAGATTAGCGGGAAGCATTATATGGTCGTTATATTTCATTCGCTTTCATTTTTACTGACATTCTCATATGCATTTAATCACGTTTTTATTTAGCAAACACAAACAAATTTTAGCCTATAATTACGCCTACAAGCTCCATGCATGAGCGGACTTAAGATCGATTCATAAACTCTGCGATATAAAACTATGATGACAGGAAAAAAAACGAGGACTTTGCGTTCCAAAAGGTAACTGCATATAGCTTTACTCAGAATGACCCGTCAATTTTAGAAGAAATTAGTGGTATTCAGAGGTGCACAAAATTGCGCACATTTTGCCTTGTTTTATGGCAGGTATCTGTGGGCGATTGGGTGGTTGATATGCGAGGACATTACTCAGTAATATGAGGTTTTTAGGAGGTTTGTAAAATTCCGTAGCCGAATGAGCGAAATTCAAAGGTGCTTGTACCGCCAGCTCCTCTTGTACGCTTCCCAGCTTTTTTTGCAACCCACCTGAAAAACCAGCCGGTTTAGTACACACGTAAATTTTTGTGTTTATCTGAACCACTGCAACTTCTTAGGGATTTGCTGGATTGACGTGGTGTGTCATTTGTCAAGAGTTCGTGATTTATGGCTATGTCTCTATGAGGAGTTGTGGAATTCACTTATCAGAGCTTTATTCTTCATCGCGTATTATGCATACTACACTTTATAATTCGAACTGATCTAGCAGGCGAGTTGAATCTACCAGAGAGCCACACGCGTACCGTTGTAATAGCGTGCTTCTGATGGACTGAAGCATATAAACGAAAAAAAACGGGTTGAAGCATATAAATGGGAACTTCCGCAAGTTACTTTAAGATGGTCGGCTTAATTAACTGTGAAGGTATCAATTCGCTTGAGAGTTTTATTATTGGTGGCTTCTTAAGCCGGTTAGTCAGATAAAAATAATGCAAGCACTTGTAACGTGCTAACTCCTCCACCTGACTTGAGGACCGCATCCTGGCGAGGCCATCGCGCTTATAGATATGTTCTATATCCTCAATCAGGAAACCAAAGTTAGAGTGTGGAATTCATTGGAGACGTTTTGCGTTGAGTGATCAATTCCTTTGTCAATTCTTAATTTGATCCATCAAACTCCAGAAGGGCTGAGCAAACCTACGTGGAACGGTTAGCGGAATATCGTTTAGGAATTTTAAAGACATTATTTTTTGAGAATATTTTCCAAGCATTCTATTCCTCAACGGTATGACTATTTCCAGAGCTAATGAAATTTGTTGTCTATCCTTATCAGGACTCATCTTGCTGACAGTTTACCTTTTCTAATTTTGCCAGTTGCGTGAGCCTCATAGAGTGATTTCGGGGTTTCATAGGACAAGAAGAATTTGTGTAATTTTATGCATGAATTTTCCTGTCGTTTTCGAGTGTCTTCGTGTTCAAATATATACCTCTGCACATAATTGTGCCGCAATATTTATCTCCATTCACCACAGATTTCAGAACACAGTCAATTTCATTATCTTCAAAAATTGTTGAAATTCTATACGATATCGTTACCACTCTAATCCAAATATGCTGTCAAACGAGTTTGTCCTATCTTATTCATATCAGTTCACGCAATGGTAAATATAACATCAAGAAAGTGGAACCCTTATCGGAGCATATCTTGTCATACGATAAACTATCGGCAAAATTTCTTTCCAAATCGGTAAGCACTAAAGCTTTGCGGGCAAGGAGCAACTAATGTAGAGAGTCGTTGATGTTTTAGCGGTGATAGATGTGGTTAATTGGGTGCCGCAATAGGTTCGCACATTGCGTTATTGCGGATGTTGCATATGCCGTAAGGTAACTTCACTGCGTTGACGTTCATTTCGACTCTGTTTTAGGCATAGCGATGATACCGTTGTTTAATATTTAAGCGGAATTTGCAGAACGCTGTTATCCATTCGTTTAATGCTATCAGATTGTTTTCGCAAACATTCTAAGTCAAAATATGAATGAGCCCCGATAAGGTGACAATTGAACGAAGACCAGTATTGAGGCGTTCATGCTGTCGTTCATTCTTGTGCCTTGTAAATAACAAGTGAACCTGCAAAGTTTTAAACAAGTGACATCTTCATATTCAGAGTTGTTGATAGACCTTTCGTCTTGTCATTGCTTAATCCATATAATAGTCTGATTCCTGTCTCAAGCAAAACTACTGATCGCAAGTCCTGCTGTTCACTCTGATTCTAAGCAGTCGTCTCGTTTGTGGTAAATACACTGCTTTTCAGCTGATGATCGTAGTATCGGCTTTCCCTTTAATTTCTTGAAAAATGCGTCAGTTAGATCACTCACCATGAGGTGACCGTTAAATTAAAGCAACTTTAATCACCATGAGGTGACCGTTAAATTAAAGCGACTTTGGTTGTAGTTGTTGATTCATTGGTTCAAATCTCTTCTTGCTGTCACTTTGTGAGCTAGTGCGATTTGTATGAAAGGTGCCAAACGTACAATTCCTTGTTTGGCGGTCCGCTTATTCAAGCGGAGATCAACCTACGATAACCATCTCAAATATTTTTCTCAAATTCGAGTTTTGTTCAACTCAATGATTTAGCTCTCAGTCGCAGTAATTGCAACTTTAAAATTTATCCTTATGAAACTAATCTTGTTCTTCTGAAGTGGCGCCTCTGACACAATAGTTCCGTTTGGCGCTTTATGTTCTATCGAATATGATCTCTTTGTTGGCTTCTTCCGTCTTACGTCTGTTTTTTTGCATCCCTTCGTGACGCTGATAGCATCGTCATATCTGTATGCATATACCGTGTAATTTTATACATGCAAATGTATGTGTATTATTGCCCGCTTTAATTATTTCACTTCCTTGAATGATGACGCCGAACCATGAAATTTACCTGTTCAGAGTGCATCCCGTGATAGCTTATCGAAATATCTTCGATTCGATTAGCCTATAGAGGCTGTAGACAATAAAAAGCATTAGGAAATTTGCTGCTCATATTTTCGATAACGTCTAATCGATCGTATTTGGAAATTTTTGATGCAAATTAAATAAATTATTAAGCGTTGTTTTATTCTATATCCTCAAAGATTGTTGCAGCCGATGAATCTAGTCAACAGAATTATAAGAAAGTGTATATTGTGCTAGCCCTGTTGATGTCTTTCTGTACTTTTTAGCTTCTCAGTATTTTATTTTGTTTCATTTAAGTGCTCTGTGGTGTTCAGTGCTAGTGGATAATATTTCGTAAGAATTATTTCATCGAATTCATTGTTCTGTGAACCACAACTCTGAAAGCACTTTAAAAGTTCATCTTTCAGCAGTCAGTCTTTCAGTTGTTGTCTTTAAAACACTCCATCACAACTACCCAAGTCTATCGTGATAGTTCCAACAGTAGAACTTGTGCAAATTTCCATGTCATTCCTCTTATGTCTTCGTATATCAGTTATAAGAATTTTGAATTTTTGAATTTTTGGTCTTCCATTGAGTTTTTTGGATAATTATGGGAATGCAATTTGCTGCCTTATTAGTTGAAAAGAAAACGACCGCAGTAAACCGAAGAAACCCGTGAAACTTTGCAATTTTATGGTATGCTTTTCGCCACACTTATATGTCTCTTGCTAAGAATATATAGCTGATGACAGATCATTAAAAAATTTTTTATTCCATAAGAAGAAGAAGTGTATAAATTATCATGACGCTGAATCAATCATAGGAGATGTCGATTTGAACATAATGCTTTATAGGATTAATGATGTATTTTATGCCGAAGAAATCATTTTTGAAGTGTACGCCAATAAAAGCATTTCTGTTATTGTTCATGCAAATTTGCTTTGATGCATTCGATATGAACGCAAACAACGTACGCTATGAATTTTTGCACACGTTTGCGTTCAAAAAAATGGGCTGGATGGTATCATTGGATGAGGCAATCACATATACCCGCTGAACTTAGTGATAACCAAACACATCGCACTTTTTTCTAACTCAGCGTAATGTAACTATCGCCTTTTATAGAAGAGCTAATTTCAGGAAAATTTTTCACTTGTATTAAACTAAATTGGAATGTGCTATCGTTACCTGATTAATGCTGCTGAAAAAGAAATTCATAGTGCACCATCGTTTCATTCTGAACTCGTTTAACTCCCCCCCCCCGGG
>JAARMF010001061.1:0-23652 GCA_022844705.1 Toxascaris leonina | reverse complement strand
CGGAGGCGTTCTACCCAGGAAACCATGCTATAAAAGAACTGAGAGAAAAATGCTTAAATTGAGGCAAAATGATTGCTGCTACACAATAGAAAAGCTGAGTAGTGTCGGAATTGCGTCAGCAGTGTCAGAAGATCGGTAGTGTTTGAATTAGGTGACACAGAAATAAGTCTTAAGCAAGCAGTCTTCAGCGTTGACATAATGCGGCAAACATCTATCAGCCGTCTACTACTTGGCTTCCCACTTTCTAAGAGATTGGATGGCGTATTTAAGTTTCTTGTTTGCAGTATGTTTCCTACTCTAAATATCAAAGAAATTTCTAAAACATTTCAAAAAAAGTTGTCGAGATTATTAAAAAAAAAAGCAATTTCAGACTCAAATTATATGCTAACCTTTTTTGACTGATTTGCTATCATTTTGACTGTCGTCGATTCAATAGATTTCCACTCGAAAAAAAGACTTCATTTGCAACATAGCAAGTGCGTTATTTGGAAAAAAAAACGTTCTCAATGGATTTGCGGAGTTGACGCTGTCCCGTACCTCTGATCCAGCGCCGATCCCGAATGGTCGGCGCTTCTTCTTGAGTGTTGCTGGCAGTTTCCAGCTTCAAATGTGTACATTGGCTTCAATCTAACGCGTCCAGTTTCGACGACCCTTCAGAGGAGCGCCGTAAAATCGTCCAAGGGGCTGAAGCTTGTGGCACCAAGTGCCACAACAACTTCTGACAACAATGAAGCGAGTGACCTTTGGACTAGGAATGAACGAGCAAACTTTCTTGAATGGCTCCTGTTGTTCTCTGTCGTCAAGCAAGTTGCACATTCCGTTCTGACAACGTGAATAAGAAGTTACGATCGTGTATCCGAACTGAAACATTTGATAGGAAACCACCGCTGTCAGACATCGTTTTTTCCAAAAATGGAATTGTTTGTCGATTTTTTAATGGTTCCTTGCGGACTAACACGATCACTTGTCAAAAGTGAGGTGGTCAAGGCATTTTTGCGGTCATACGTAAGAAGGTAATAATTAATCGAACTACTACCACATTCATTATTGACATATTGCTCTCGTCGGGCCATTCGGATCACTTTTTATCTGCGACTTTCGCTCAGGTCGCGCATAAAATCATTCATTTGGCTATGCCACCTGAATAACACATCTGCGCATCAACGTCTCTAATCCCACCCATCCGCTTAATTCGCTCATTGGTCCATTCTTTTGTTGGCAGCTTATACGGAGCTGTCGTTCTTAACGCTGCACTTACTGAGTACTTCTCGATTTGCCTTTCCATTCGTTTCTAAACTTTCTTGATCGCGTGAAGTGGTGTTCATAGCTTTGTCACATAATAGAAAGTTGTTGTTGCTTTCGAGAAAGTGTACAGAGAACGAAATTTTCTTTCTGTGGTGTTGCATATGATGATAAAGCACTGCAGATACTCTGTATCGGTTACGTAGAGGTTTACTTTTCACGTTCGAGCACTAAGTTAGGTATGCGAGGTGCTATAGCAGTGTTGCTTATGATACCGGATGTAACAATTTATCGCACTTTCTTGGCGGCACATCAATGTTCACATTGTGGTGCCTTATGTAGCGCAGTGAATTCTTTTTGGAACATGTCTTTTCGCAGCATGCTTACGAGAAACGTGTGAGAACATTTTTAAGCCACATTTTTAAGCCTTTGAATTGCCCGACCGAACCGGAGGTAACCGCAAATTCGGCGTCAGCCATAGTTTCCTCCGCAGAGCAGTGATATTAGGCCATGGCTGTTATGAGCTTTGTACGGCTGCAGCCTGCTCTCGGGTATTATGGTTCGCTCAGAACTTTCGTATTTACCTGAACACAAGGAGAGGTTTTTACATAAGCAGCAGGCGAAGCACATTTCCGGTCAGCCTGCCGGATACGAAGACGGAAGTGCTGTGAAAATCGCTCAGCGCCTACAGCATCATAGCACCTGTGCAAAATATGTAATTTTTGATTGCAATCATCGTCTGTGCTGCCTTCTAAGCTCAACATCTCAGCTGGCCATACATTTTTGAATCTACTTTGAATTGAATCTATGCTCTACAAAGAAGCTGAGAGGAAGAATGGCATAGTAAAATATGAGGATGCTGGTGGTTGGGGTGAAGCCAGGCAACGAAAAGTGAAGCGAGATGGATCTTCAATAAAAAGTTCTTTGAGTTGTAAATCCACAACGAAATATCAGGCAGACAGCCGACTAAAACTAAGTGGTGGCTAATATCAGGGAATTTCTATTCGATGGTAACAACTATCGGGGATGCAAAAACCAATAAAACTAGTCATTAGTGCACAGTGAAAGCTATAGAGCAGCCTTGTTCTAGTTGCAAACTTGCAAGTGCGACAAGATGAACCGGGAAATAGAAAAAGAGCTTTCCGTTATATGGGAATTTCCAATTTTTATATATTTTGATGGATCAGATGCCGTTCCAACAACCTGTAATTCTGTTTAGCAGGGCTCATCAATGCAAACAAAGCAAACAAAATGTCTCAAGAGCGATAGCTCATGCCACTAAGGTAGCAACCAGTCGCAATAACGTCTTCACTAGTCTGTGTCACTCCACGAAGGGCCTTGACCATGACAATTGTTGTCTCTATGCTTTGGATGGGGAAATAGTAACGGCAAGGCTTCTGCGGTCACGTACGCGGAAGCGTTGGCCGCATAATATCGCTGCGCACGTATTGTTTGAAGGCTTCAGAGATGCCTTTAAGGCGTCGTTCCTTTCCATATGCGATTAACGGCGGCTATTGGTGTTTTTCTTTTCCAATCCCTCTATTAATGTATTCTATTTCGGCGAAAACGATGCCTAGTAGCTTTCGGCAAGGAAATGCTTCCGCTGCAAGCAATATAGCGAACAAACAAGGTTCAAGGACATCATGGCTATCTTGTCGCCTTTTATCGCGATACTTTTATCCCTCAGCAGGCAAGAGGATAGGATTCATCCCCATAGCCTTCTGGACTTAGGTGGATCTCTTCATGAGGTTCATTTTTTGCTTGCAAGTGTCATATTTACTCTCATTAATGTAGGTTTATACCGTAATTGTAGATATGCACTTGGGGGTTGAGTCAGGTCAGTGAATACTGTTCGTAAGTGTGCATGCCTGTGTTCGACATTAGTCACTAAAACAGGAGTTGCGAAGGTTGGCCGGTCGAAGCTGCATCGGAGTTTGACCTCTACGGTGGCTTTGAATTTAATCAATTGAATTTCGAAACAGACTTGAACTTGTTCGCACTAGACTCACTACTTTCTGGAAAATTTCACTGTTCTGAGAAAATTGAATCATTCGTCAGTACTGTGAAGGCGGTGGATGTTGGATGTTCTGGAAAATAAACTTTTGCTGGCCATGTTTCATTATTTGCTGACGATCATGGATTCGGTCGGTTTGAGAGGCGGAGTTGCGAAAGACGGATCTCATGCCAGAAATGTGGGGTTATACATCGATTCTTATGAATATTGCGTGATTCTTTTAGTGCTCCAGTTATCGTTATCGTATTGTTTCATAAAGCAAAGGATCTGTTAAGTTTTTTTTGTTGACCTACTGTGAGCTAAACAGGCCAGAAATGGAACATGATTTTGGAGAAAATTTTATAGGATCATAAGCGTGATTCCCGACTTACTTGAACAGCATGGTTCTTGGAAACCACTTTTTGTAAGTGACACTTCCGCAGTCTGCAGAACTGTCATGTGCCGAAGACTGCAGTTGGAAACTACTGCAGTCTTCGGAACATGACAGTTCACCTGCTTTAACCAAAGCTGAGTGTCGGCGTTGCCGTTCATTATAGATAGGTGGCAGCCAGCGATGTAATTCAGTTGATGATCGGTCGTTCTATGCTATCAACTCTCACGGCTTTGTGGCACGCAAACTAAGATGGTTGCGCAATTCCAGAAATGCAGACAAGTTCATGGTCAGAGCAAATCAAATGCGAACAATTACTGGAAGAAGATACGGATTCGAGAGATTCAGGCGTCTATATGGAGGCTGATACGCCAGCCGAAGAGTTCAGTTTCTTTTCGTCGAGAAAACAATGGTGGAGTCGGAAAATGAGCGAACATGCGGTAAACTTACAATGATTACTATCGCACGACTACCAGATTTTGATTTATTTTCCATTTTCATTGATCTTCCGCGAAAATATACATTTTCGGCGACAGAAGAAGCGAGTAAAGGCGGCGTTTGTTCTGTTCACCGTTTAGTTCAGGATAGATTGAACATATTGCTGGCATATCCGCATAAAAATACTCTTCGATATGAAAGACGGTGCTTCAGCAAGATTTCTTGATTTTTTTTAGGAATCGTCTACTTGTGGACATCGCACGAAACCAGCAAACTTTTTGAACGGTCTCCATGAGCCGCTGTCCCTCATCATACAAGCTATCATCCTTTATTCGTAGTTTGTTCCTCTTCCCATTCTCCGTCCTTCTTCTCTTTCCTTAGGCCAAACTGGGTTACCTCCAAACGCTTGTTATTCTTCATGTTTTCCCGTTCAGTGACTGGCGAGATAATCTTTTTGGCAGGCAAACGTGACAAAAGGTAGAGCGTTTTATGGCGCGTCAGGTTGGAATAGGTTATCACATTGGGTAGGAATTTCATTGTTTAGTTCAAGTAAGTTCAACTGCAAATAAGCCTCGAAAAAGCTCCGAGCGTATTTTTCTACTTTGAATTTCATTACGACTGATGATTCGTGTTATGCCTGATGTGTTCGGCCTCTGTTATTTATAATCGGCCGATAAAGCTTCAAAGATCATTACCATAAAGTTGAGCGATAAATGTTAGTTGCTACATCTTATTTCATCTGCTGTTTATGTTCATGTTCTATTATTTGTCTTTAGCAAAGAATCTTCATGCCAAAATTTTTATGTTTATAAAAAAAAATAATTGCCTTCAATAAAGCCTAAATATGTCTTCAATTATTATCTCTTCAATTACNAGTAAAGGCGGCGTTTGTTCTGTTCACCGTTTAGTTCAGGATAGATTGAACATATTGCTGGCATATCCGCATAAAAATACTCTTCGATATGAAAGACGGTGCTTCAGCAAGATTTCTTGATTTTTTTTAGGAATCGTCTACTTGTGGACATCGCACGAAACCAGCAAACTTTTTGAACGGTCTCCATGAGCCGCTGTCCCTCATCATACAAGCTATCATCCTTTATTCGTAGTTTGTTCCTCTTCCCATTCTCCGTCCTTCTTCTCTTTCCTTAGGCCAAACTGGGTTACCTCCAAACGCTTGTTATTCTTCATGTTTTCCCGTTCAGTGGAGGTACGTATCAAGAGCACATTTATTGTTACTTCAGCTGTAAAAGACTGAAACATTGCTATAAACTTGTCAGTATGTGCCTCCCCTTGTCTATACCAGTATGTGCATGTGCTTTTTTTCCCAGTTAAGCAGCCTATTACATATTTATTTGTCTATACCGAAAGAGAGATACTCTAAACGAGCATCTGAAGAAATTCAGCGGAACGCTAGAGATACCGTGAAGAGAATGTTATTTCCGTTAGCGATCGTCATAACATACGATTTAAGATATGTGATGAGTGGTAAAGTGACCGGTATTTAAGAATGATTTATCGACCACTAATGGCAGGCATAATGGATTCTACTCAAGGTTTTTTTGTGAGAATTTCTTCGTCGTTTGCATTCTTTCAGCCGATCATGTCGGTCACGTCTCAGTCCACCTTTTCTTAGTTGCTAAAATAACTGTATACTATAATCCAATGACTGCCGGCATACATCGGAATTTCAAGGAAAAATGGGTTCGCTGGTCTTTCAACTCCTTGTTTTCTTCATCTGAATAAAAAGANGTTCGCTGGTCCTTCAACTCCTTGTTTTCTTCATCTGAACCTCAAGAAAAAGTCTCAAATAAAAAGGTTTGAAGGCGAAACTAATTCTACTAAAAGAGAAAAAACGGTTGTCCAATTAGTAATGCTCGCTATTTCTCTAGAACCTTGTGTCGAAAATAACGGCGACCCGTTTATTTATTTACGTTTCTACGTCACCACTATACATAATAGTGTAAGTTGACATTACTATTATATTCCAGACAGCAGGGCATGTGACAGCAAATGATGTGTCTTTGAAAAAAAAATTCGGGCTCGAATTCTAGTAAGTGTCGCTTTGGTGGGTGGGTGGGAGCGTGGCTAAAATAAATTAACCTCACAGTACTCATTAATGTTGCGATGTATTTTTCACTATTGGATATCATTTTAAGGGGGAGAGGAGGGGGAGGGGAGAGGGGGAATAATTATCAACTCGTGGGGAAAGGCAGCGTTCGAGGAAATTGTTACTTCAGCTCTGGCAAGCTTGTTGGCAGTGAAGAGATCAACGATTCGTGTAGAACAGCCCCGCCACATCGAACTCATTGCGCGGAAGGGGGGATGCTTTTAAACGCACGAAGCAAACATTGATTTTTTGCAGTATCTGCCGCAGCTGATAGAAGAGATGGAAGAGGTTGCTCTGAACGAGTCACTGCATAATCTTACCAAGGCTGAGAAAGAAACTGAGGAGCATTTGCGACGTCTCAGCAAGAAGATCCGTACTCGAGCGATGCCACGTAAGGCACTCAGCGATCGCACAAACAGGTTGGCTGTTTTCATCATCTAAGCGGCTAAGATCAAATGAAGATGTAACGACTGCCGCGATTGTGTTTGATCGCCGATCCTTGTTGTTGACTAGCCACCATACGAGTTAGTGAAGTGTTTCAAAGTCACTCAGTGTTACTGAAGTGTTTCGAAGGGATTTATACCGTTTCCATGGTGTTGCTTCGTTTACAATCGAATGGTCTCCTCGTAGTGCTAGGACTAGTTGCAGTTCATTAATTTTCAACTACCTGATTATATCAGTGAGGGAGATGTGAAGGGATTATTCGAGGAGGTGGAGAGGGATGGTGATTGACCGGACGATGGCGAAACGAATGTTGGTTGATTAATGGATGAGAAACGGAATGTTGCTCGGTCGAATAAATGAGAGTGAATAGTGACGAACAGCAGTGATGAACGAATAGTGAATAGTGACCACTCGGCAGATAATGTTCCCAGTGACAGGGAACGGGTTATCCAATTTTGCGGCGGTCAAGGAACAGTGGCCTGCTGAACTAAAGGAGCTTGTGAATTCCAAGCAAGCCGAACGCAACATGTGCATATACGATATTTCATCCCTAACATGTTTACAAAACTTTCGAGATGACGACCGGAAAAAGCTATTTAGCTATTGCTTTCGAATATTGCCTGTCGTCATAGGTCATCTGTAAGATTCAGTCACCTCGGGTAATCTATAGATTCCAGTGTTTCTTGGCCTTTCGTTCATTTTTCACATTTCATTATTGAATTAATATGTGAGGTTTGAAGCAGATTGCCTTATATCTCAGGGTGTGAATTTCTCTCCATCTCAGTTGTTATGGATAAGCATTAGTTATTGCTATTTTTTGCTTTCAGAAAGTGTACAGAATGTAGGAGTATATTCGCTTATCAAACTACAGATTTCCGCTAAAACACAGAAACTCAAGCAGCAGTTGAGCTGAAATGTTTACTGCCAGCTCAAAAAATCTCGTGTTTTGCAGTTTCTATCAGCACAACATATGTATATTTATGTGTGTCGGCCAATGAAATGACTCGTTATTAGCACTGGCGCAACTAGTAACCTTTTACTACTTCTTTAATACCCTGTATTTTATAGTTTGGAGTGTAAAGAGTCACCGAAGACACATATTGGATTGCCGAAGAGGTTTCACGAAGTTATTAAGCATGCGCCAAGCTCGAATTCGTTCGATACTTTCTCTCGTCATGGATCATTCTGCGAAGAAAAAGAGCGCCGTAAACGGTGCTCTCGAGCAGAAGACGTTGCTGTTAAACGAAGATGTGAATTGGCCTGCCCAACAGTTGATGAGGTCCGCTTCGCTTTTACGTTATTGATAATTCCGTTGTTGATAATCGATAGGTAAGCCGCGGATGTTTTCGGAAGATATTTCCTTTGATCCATAAAGCTCCACAGTGCCGGTGTAGGGAGTAGTAAAAAAATACGAGTATAGCCAGGTGTAGATAGGTGTGGGGTAGGTACAGGCAAGGTGCAAGCGATACTACATCATTACCTTTGACAGAAAATCTGATTTTTGAAGTGCTAAATATTATAGCGAATAAGCAAAAATCGTTGTCGTATGTTGGCTTATTCATAATAAGAATTAATTCAAATTTTTGTTGAGCGAAATATGGGTTCAAAACGAAATTAGGTCCCAAAAAATATTTCCTCCGTGAATTTTCCTTTCATCCCTACCTATACGAGATACGCGGACCGAGGTCGTTCTCACTGTTACGTTGGTTGAAGATCGTTTCCCAAGGCAAGTCAATATACCACATCTTTCACTGATATTTTCCTCACCTTTGCATATAAACCCACTCGTATAGTTAGATGGAGTGAGCAAAGCTTTTTGACAAATAAAGTAAGCAACTAGCTTTCAGGATGAGGAAGATTCTGATAGCAAAGCGATATCGTTCTCACTGATGCGTGTGCAATCAACAAGTTACATAGAGAGTGGGAGATGCGCACGAGATCAGCTTCCTGGCTTGCTTCAAGTGGTGAGATCACATATCTGATTGTATGGAATCATTTAATCGAAAAGTTTGTTCGAGCAGATTTTCAGTCGATTTCCTTCGACAATTTGGAGCTGATATTTACAAAGGCGAAAAAGCGACGACTTTTCAAAAAGTCTGTTCGTCTCTAAAGAGTTTCGCAGTTTCATCGTTGCTTGCTGCTGGCCGAGAGACGAGAGACCATCTTTGATTTTATAACGTGACAGCAGGCCATTATCATCAGATGGTTTTTTGAAAATGTCTTTTTGAAAAATGTCTGTGGCGCTATGGTCGGAAAAACTGGGGAGGATGTTTTTACGATGCAATAAGATCGTGTTTCCAAGATCCGCTGTTCCATCAAGATGTCGTGTTGAAGGTGTACGCTGGAGGTACATTAAATCTCTGGTAGCAAGTACTTGAGGTTTTAATGGGATTTAGGAGATCGTAGGAAGGTTGCAAAGTGATATGCGAGGAAGGTCAAGATCGGCGTCTCTATAATTTTGCTGTTCGTTTGTAAGCAGATAGTAGGATGGTGCTATCTACTTTCCCATATCTTGTGGTCTTTGCCTGGAGATTCGTTGATGGAGGTTTATAGTCTTTACCTTACCATTTCTGAGCGTTTTCGTGGTTTATTTAAAAGTCGTTGATGGGGACATCTGCAGTTGCCTCTGGAATATGTTTCAAATTTTCTCAACCTGCTCACTGCAAGTGAAGCTTGGTTTCACTAATGCACTGCACGCAAAAAAAGGTAATCTCTAATCGCAGGATTATTCGTTGCGAACGCTGTCAAAGCCGCAAATCGACTCGGTTGCTTTTAAAAGTATCGATGGAGCTACTCTAGCGGCACTAATGGACTCTATGGAGCTGGATGAGTTCGAGAAGAAATTCATTGTTGTTGACTGTAGATATCCGTATGAATACAACGGTGGACATATAAGAGTAAGAATTGCTATCTTTACGATTTCACGGCCGTTATGCCGTTGCAGTTTTTTTCTTTATTACCGATAATCTATTTTGATGGTTGGCCGCAGTTATTGCTTTTTTATCTTCACCACATTTGAGGGCCAACGATGAGCTTTCGCAAAGATTTCATTCTTTCAAAAGGTCTGTTGAGTTGAGATATTGATTGAGGACATTCATTACCACTACGGCTACGTGCAGTCAGTAATGTATTTCGTTGAAAGAAGTTTTAAAATTTTCAGTTGGTCAAAGGGGGGGGGGGGGGTAGAATATGGAACAGAGATATTCGGCTGTATACAATTTCTCGTAGGATTGAATTTGTCCTCTTTTATACTGGACACGAATGGGTGTTAAATGTGTTTGAGAACAACAATAAATTATTGCTTCGCGGAAGCCCTGTGTGGTTTCTTATTTCTTGCCCTCTTGGGTTTGTGACTTTGAGATGACGAACGTATTCTTTTACAGAGCGCCATAAATGTTCACGATCCATCGAATCTTCGACAGGTCTTTTATCCGAATTCACCAACGCAGTCTAGCCAGATGTTGGGCAAAATTCCGATTTTCTATTGCGAGTATTCACAAAAGCGTGGACCAGCTATGTTAGCGTTTTTTCTAAGTAATTCCGGCTGGTCATTGAAAAGTGCCTTTTAGATTGGTGTGCCTTGTTCTCTATCTCGAGGTAGCGAAAGAGTTGTGCTTAGCGCTCTTGGGAGCTTCTAGATTGACGGGTCTTTAATTTGGGATCAATTCGGCGCGTATATTATTTCGTAGCGTTTAGCTGTTATGTCGGAAAGAGGGCTTGCCTATACTGTGTATGACCAAACGCGTGAGTTAAAGAAAGAGGCCATATCTCGAATTTTGGCATGGTTTCTTCTGTTGGAGCAGAACGAATGCATTCTTGGCCGCTCAGAAGAAAATGTAATAGCGCTCGCTGTTGTGCTGATTGGAAAGCTTATTTGATGAAATTGAAAAAAAAAAATTCACAAATGTTGTGAAGTAAACGTTTGAAATATGAGACGAAATTAGACGGTGGAAAACATTAACAAAATGAAAACATTTAATGGCGGTCCTTGACGATTCGAGTGGCGAGTTTTTTCGCAGAAATGAAGTTCTCAACAACGCTTCTACATACGAACGTACTTGGCATGAATAGCCTCAAATTTCATGAGCTTGCTTCCTGTCTTTAGGAGCTTAAACAGCAACAACATTTGACGGGGTATAGGCTCGCAAATTTGGGTATTTGTATAGGTTCGTGTATTTTCATGTGCATATGGCTGCGATAATTAAATTGCAGTCATGTATGAGACGCATCCTAGAAGTAACATTCTGAACATGGTGCGCCACATTCCACGTTAATTGGTGATTTGCGACGTCAATGAATTTGAAACATTAAATCTCTTTCAAATTCCGCCTTCTAATTCTCCGAAAAGGGCATGAGCCAAAGATTTTACATGAAGCTTCAGGGCTGCGGCTCTACGGCAGTACGATCGCTGTAGAAACGAAGCACGCTATCCAGATGTTGATTACAAAGAAATTTACGTTCTCGATCGTGGCTACAGAAAGTTCTTCAAACAGGATGGACTAACGGTTAGAATTTTTTCCATTTGCAGCGACTTATCAAAATTCACTGGGACAGCTCTCAGAGATTCCTTTCAGTCAGTATTGGTGAGCAATTGCCTCCTTTGTCGTTATTCTTTCTTCTGGTCGTGAGTGTTCTTTATGCTTGGTTTAAGTATAGAATATTACAATTTTTAGCGTCTTTGTGAGCCGCCAGCTTACGTACCGATGATCGAGCCGTCCTACAAAAACGAGTTGAGGCAGTTCCAGTTGCATAGGACGAAGTCATTCTGCGGCTTGAGCTCATCTTTTCGCCTAGGTGGCGCTGTTGACAGCGGGCCTCGTCGGATACGTCTAGCATTCCGGAGCGTTTCCGAAAGAGTAACTTCATCCTGTCGGACACCCACCAAATCATTTCCTTCAACAAGATCAGTAGGACGTGATGCTGGATTGTTCGGTTCTCCTTTTCCTCATCCATCTACTCCAGCTACACCACCTCGGAATACAGATGCTCCTATCCGGCTGCCTCATTTTTCATGAATGCGTGGTACCGTACAAATTGGGATATAATATTGGAGCTACAAATCTTTAAAGAAAGGGGTTCTAAAAGATTGTGTTAAATGAGGAAAGGAAGGAATACCTATTCACATTGTACGGTAACACATCGTTTATAAGCGATGTTTCTTTGTAAATCTTTTTCTTGTCTCTTATGTCGAACCATTACTTCACTATGTTCCGTAGCTCACTTGGCCATTAAGCTGCAATCTTTTTTGCGAACACTTAAAAACGGGCGTACTATGTCTGCGCCTTAGAGAATGGTTATTTCTCTTGTCTCATTGTCTTTCTTTTTCTTACTCGTGAACAGGTGGGAAAAAGCTATTTGAAAAGTTAGTTGTTACCTTGATAGCTAGAAGACATTATATCTCGTCGTGGAGGAATGGAGAACGGATTTAGCTAAATGCTTGTGGGGATTATTTACACTTGTACATGGGCGGCATTTCCTATTCGATAGAGAGATGGTTATTGATAGTCCTTCACTTTTCAGCGGCATATATTCGCACCATTTCCCAGATGTGCAACTTAATGATGGGTTTATTGGTTCTGATATTGGACTTCAATGAATTTAGTAGCGGTATAATATGCTAGAGAAAAGAGGATGTAACAGGGGTGAGTTATAATGTCTTTGTTGAACGTAATGAAAATCGCTACTTTAGGTTTCTAAAAGCCATTTTGCATACTTTTTCCATAGGCATTTTACTTTTTCTTCTCCACTCTTCCACTTGCCTTCTTTTATAGACAATTTTATCTGTCGTTCAGACGTTTGTCATCTAAATCATTACAGTGTTCTCGTTCTGTAGCTGCGTATTTCATCTTTTGTCTGTGCATTAACAGAAATAGTTTTTTTAGGAGGTCCTATGTCAACAGTTCGGCATACTATAGGAAAGATTATCTCTCTCCATTTATAGAAGTGCCCTCCCACAGCGAATTTGTAGAATCGCTTTTTATCTTCCCCGGGCGATTATTTGCTTGATTCCATATATCTATTGTGCATATTTTCTTCCATACGTTCTACCAATCTCTTACATCCACCTAATCTGTTTACGATTATGTAGCTTTTAATATTTCTTTGGTTCACTGATGAGCCGCTTGAGAATATTTTTTCAAAGTAGGGGTAAGAGGTAAGAGGTTGTTTACTGAAATGAGCAGCAGAGCTGTTTTGAGATATTTTCGTTTATCGTCGAAAGTATTGATGGGATTGACGAAAATGCTCTCGATTATTATGACCGTTCTGATGATGGGATAAGCAGCTCACAACACGCATATCTTGCGTGCGTTTGCTGAGTTGATTTATCTGTAAATATACTGTTTGAAGCGTTTTATTTTTCATGTTTCTTAGTGATGCATTAAGTCAAGCAGAATTCTGTCTATACTCGCGTGATCTTAAAAACGTTTTGTGCGAATCGGGGGGAGGAAGAGAATGAGTAGCGGAGAAGTAAAAACAAAAGAGATGGAAATGATTTTAATGTTATGGACGACTTGGAAGTGTTGTGTCCATAAAAAACCGAGTAACTAGGCGGGATTTACGCAAAAACGTAAGCATCCACCCACAGATTCTTGGGAGATTTTTACAGTGCAAATTGCGGGTCTTGTTTTGTAATGCTGTTCTTGTTGATCTGCGAGTTTTTCCTTTTTTTTTTTCAAAATTTCATCTATGGCTGCATATCATACATTGCACATCTTGCTATATTGTAGCTATTTGCAGCGGTTTATGCAACTTATGCAACTTTATACAACTTTATGCGACTTTTTTATACATGCGACTTATGCAACCTTTTTCGTTTCTTTACCCCTATTCCACCTATTCCCAGTTATTCCACCGATTGCGGAAATACAAACAACGACTTCAATTGTCATGTATTATAGCTGCCTGTCATCATTTATGCGAATACCGTTGTTATTCGTCATCTGCGATTGTATAGTTGGAGATCGGTGGAACTGAATAACTGATCTGAGCTCATCTTCAGAATATTGAGGGCTACCAGAAAATTTCCAGTTCAAAAGTAGCATATTTCAGTATATCTGTAATTAATATGTTTGTTTCCACGCTGAATTATTTATACTGCCGTTTTAAGTGTCTTTCACACATTTCTCTTCTGCCTTATCTGCCTTATCTGCTTTCCAACAATTATTCTTCAGTAGAATGCCGCTAGAAGCAGATAATTAATTGCACTATTTGTAAATAGTAAAAATGCTTAGTAAACAGTAAAAGGGCGATAAATAATAAGAAAGCCTCTAGAATTAGTTTGCATGAGACAAAGATGAAAAGAAGGAATAACTGCGGGTGAACCGATGTATAAGGATGTTCCTTAAACGTTTCAGGTAGTTGACTGTGAATTGTAAAATTGCTTGTCATGTCGAGCAGATTTTTCGGTGGAAACTGCATAGGAAGAAAGGAAGCTGCAAAGAAAGAATATGTTGTACACGCTATCCAGTGAAGAGCTGAAGTTGGCCCATAGGGTTTTTACATATGGATGTGGTGACATCACCGATCAGTAGCATAATATGTGTGTCTTCTCTGGCAGCACATACAGTTCGGGTGCGATGTGCGAAACTATATTCCTAGACGGTTTAAATATATAATTGTAACACTTTTGTATTAATGACTTCAAAAGGTGAGTTGATGACACCTTGCGAACATGGACATTCAAAAGATAAGTTTAGAAAAACAGTTCCTGAACCGTATGTTACATCTCGTGGAATTCTTGTATGTCACATCTCGCAGGCGTACTCACAGGCTTGCTTATTCTTGTCTCACTTGCTTGACACTATGGCACTGTTATCTTTTCATTGCGCTTTATGTACTATAAAAGACAAAACGATCAGTGTAGATTATCGGCGCTGTGCAATTGTAAACGGTGCAAAAAACTAATCTTCTTTGTGTTGATTTTACAGAGATTCCCACTCGGCAGCTTGGCTTGACTATCCCGTTGTATATGCAATCCATATGCGTAACTACCCAAGTTATGTGTGGAATTGAACGGGGTGTTGGTAAGTACATGCAGGAAGAAACATGAAACAAGAGTCAAAGAAACTGTGCAGAAATTGGCGTGATGTTCAGCTCTGCAGTTGCGTTCATTCGACCAGCCAGTTTTTTGGATCGACGAGCCATTCCAGCTGGGCTGTGACGTTCTATGCAATTGGATGTGAAATGTATGCAACTATGAAAATTACAGAAAAGCAACAATAGGCTACGAGCAGGTGTCTTCTGTAGAGTTTTTGGCGCGACGTGTAAATTCACAAGCAGCTTCGCTTCTTGAACCTGTTGGCCGGCGGCTTTCAGGTCTTGGCTTTGGTTTATCTCCGTCATATGTGCGCAACTTCATCCCTTAAATATCGCTTAGAATAGCTGCTGCCTGTGTGGATTTCTGTGTGACAGAAGCGAATATGATTGACATGTCCAGTGTGGCGGTAGCGGTAGATGATGAACACTGACTGCCTCTCGTTCAAAACGACGGAAGACTTTTTAGGCGGACTTGAAAAGAAGGCATAGAATCTGGAGGCGCTATATTTTACCATGCACTAACCGTTTGCATTTTGCGCTTGTGTGCGACGCACTGACACATTCCGCAGGTCAATAACGAATGTATCAGTTGAAGAATCGATAGTCTCTACAAAAGCGGAAGTATGATTCCGTTCCCTCGATAAACACAGCTGGTGGTTCTCATCTTCCTTCCCTCTTTCCACAAAAACTAGCTCAGACTTTCGTCGCAAACATCAAAAGTATGAGCAAACTATATAAAGAGAATTTCCACAAACTGAATCACGACCTTGCGACTATCAAATACACCACACATGACCACCTCATGATCCAGACCACAGTATTTTCGAGTACAACTATTTCATCTGAACCGGTCGACAGTCACGAGATGTTTATTCCCAATTACCTTTTCTAATAACAACGTGAGCAATCAAAAATGAAAACATCAAAACATGAAATGCAGAAACAACGTTTGCTGCAGAATAAAAGCACATAAGAACAAAACGGAAGTATGCACGAAGGTACACCCGAGGAAACGAATCTGAGCAAATATCAGTACAACGGTAATGCGCTTCAAAAAACACTGGCATTCTTCGCTAGAAAGCTTATTTTCCTCCATCTTTACCTTGATACCAACGATGTGATACCAATCCACCTATCACAGCAACATGTGTGATAACTTGTCTATATATCTCCATCATTGTACGTCTCCACGGACACGTCCACGTACCATTTAAGACTGGATGGATAATACCGCAAAAGATATTATTATAAGGAATCTGTCAAATATGTAATATCGTAAAGAAAAACAAAAAAACTAGTAAACCGTTTCGGAACAACCAAATCCTGCTTGCCTGTGGCGAAGTAATAATGGACGATCGGAAAATTCTGAACAAAAATCAATCGTTAGGACGGAAGCCTCTGATAGCTACGAAAAATATTGGAGAAACGTTAGCATCAATTAACATAACTTGGCGATATAACAGCCCAATTAATCATGAGATGATTGATCAAGGCGCGAACCGATGAGTGCTCCGTATCGGCGCCCACTTCCGCGCAAATCCGTCGCCAATCGATCATGCAAAAACGAAGCCGTGTCCGAGTTCTGCGTTCATAAAAAGCACTGAAAGTAGATTCCTCACTTTTAAGTACACATATTGTTCACACGATACCGCAAGAGGAGCTCAGGTGTAGCTCAGTGTGATTGGGCCAAGTTTCAGTCAGTCCGGTAACCTGAACTCCGCTTACTACCGTAGAGGAAGCGAAGCGTATAACTTTCAGATTACCATAAAAATATAGAAAATAAAGTCCGCCGGATATAGTTATCTTTGTTCCCTGATCCTTTTCGATACCTTATACATAAGCTCATACTTGCTGCACCTAGCAATACATTTAGAATTTTCGAAAGTGCACACAGCGATCGCGTTTTGTATACTCGGACTGGGCATTGCTGACGCACTAAGTATGCCAAAATCCGCAACTTGCTGCACCACTGCATGCCTATTTTAATGGGCGGAACTCCATGAAACTCATAGCTATGAAATTCTCCATGAAATGCACACTTCCTGAACTGAAGGGATCGGCATTGAAGGGACCCTCAGTGCCACCCGTCTCCACATTTCCACACTAATACTGAGCATGCAGAGGAAGGCCTTGCGTTTTCGGAACAGATTATTCAACATCCGCTCGTCCTCGATCTGCTGCCTCCTCCAAAAACCCGATCCCTTATAAAGAAAGTTGCCGGCAGAGGTTGCCCTCCCCCCATCCCCCATCCCCCCGCAACCCCCCCTCGTCCTGCGCACTACACATATAGGCATTTCCTCAAAAACCTCTCTATAATGCTTCAGCATCTTTTGGTGTGTGGGGAAGACTTTCCCTTGGGAAGTGATTTAAAGCTGAATTTCTCCAATACGGGTAACCGAGCATCATAACGTCAACTGGCTAATTTCTCTTTGTCAGACGAAGTACGGCACTGGGACCAGTATTGTATGTGAGAGGAGGAACGGATCTGGCAAACGATGGAAAGTAAACGATGCGAATCAAGTTCTGACAAATTCGTTCCTCCTCTCATGACGAATCAAAAAAAGAAGCTTAGAACAGCTTTGACTTTCGAGGACAAAAACTAAGCGTCGTTTCCCGCTTCAAGCATAGGAGTCATTTAGCCCTCAGGCTTTTTGCTTCATCCACTGGTGCACTCAACTATCGGAAGCGATGGCAGGGCTGAGGACATATTGGAAATAAATATCGAAAGCAACGAAGGTCGAACGCCGTTCAAAAGGTCTCCTAATAAAAAATAAAAACTATTAGTTATCAAACCAGCCTTAAGTGATCATCCATTTCTGCCTCTCGTCGCACGAACGCCTCCACCTCTGCGTTGAACGTGCGCAGGTGTTCTTCTCTATCCTTGTCACGGTCCTTCAATGCCTAGCTTTCTACCAACTGTTAATTGAGCGCATAAAGTGGCTATAACGCGACAACAGACGAGGAATTCATATGTATAAATTGGCGGCTTGTTTAAGCGGCGATCTTTCAACACACCAGTGCAAAGCTAAACCCCGCTTGACACAAAAAAGAATCCAGCTTATTCCTATATAATATGATGTCCCTGATATAACAGTCGTCACACAGCCGTATATAATGCAGATCTTCTGTTATAAAATTCAGGTTACCTTCAAATGACACGTTAACTGTAGCCATGCGATCTCCACATAGGCATCATTTTGCAGCACGATTTGCAGAAAGGATACAACCATGGATCCTCAGGTAGCACTGCGTGTTCTCTACGACACCAAACTTCTCGAATAAATTCTTCCATTTCTCAATGCAAATACGACTCCGGAATGGAAAAACGGGTAAAAACGCAATTTACGTTGCGAATGCGTGTCGAAAAATGTTCGCCAAAAACGGCCCCGGACATTGCGAGACCGACAAGCTCTCCTCCCTTAACTGAGATATCACATAGGCTCGCGCAGATCACAAATCCGTGGGCATTTCTATTAGAGGAATCTTTCAAACAAGCCCTGACAAGCTCAGTTCAACAGCACAATTCAAAAAAACCGCATAATCCTCAGTGTTAACAGCAGATTCCCCGAACTTGTCAAGTTTATCAATCATCACAAGACGCACTGCATCTTCGGTCCCAGCAACAACCTTCCAAATTTCTTTCAGATGCCAAATTCAAACAAAACAATTCTGTGTGCCTCTTTCAAGTACCTCTACAGCTTCCTTCTCAGCTAAAATAGTTTCATATGAGAAAACGATGTTCTGAGGACAAGCCAAAATGCGCGTTTCCCTTTCTGCATTTTTTCGTATCTTGCAATATACGGTGGCATCTGAAAATGAGCTTCCTATCGCAGTTTTTTTCCTCAAACATTCGGATGCTGAACCACATTCTCAAACATTCAGTTTCCCCAGCGCTATGAATTTCATAGCTTCTCTCAGAAGATCTCTGAGACACGCGAATGCATTAAGAATGAGCCCGTACCCTTTCCCATTGCCTTCCCTTTCAAATCTTTCTCCCCAGACCCATAGCCTTCCCCATTCATAAAAATCTTTACTGCACTTTCTCTCTATTATTTAAGTCCGACGAATAGAGTAACAGAACAACCTCAGGCGCATTGACGACCAACACTCTGGGAGCCTCCAAAAATTTTGGGCCGTAGTGGAAGAAATCGTATGTGCGATCCTTGGATCTCTCGCACTGCTCAACGCACCATACCTTGTGTAGCTGCATAAGGCGAGCCTGAATACGCAACCATCACGTAGGGTTTGTGCATCCACATAACTTATGATCACAACCAGTCCAACACCGACACGATCAGCCATACTGTTGGGAAGCGCACATGCTCAAGCCGCCACGTTTCACAACTGTTCTGACTGTCTAGATTCGTTGCCCCTCTTCCCGTTAAAAGCAAGTGAATGCCAATTCTGATGACGTGTCAGTCCGCATGACGCCACTAGAACCAAGGAAATTCGAAGGAAACCAACCTTGACTCCACCTAGTCACCAAATATAAAAGGCTAGTTTTCTAGACTGGTTTAGTTAAAAAGTCAACGACGTAAGGCAAAATCCCGAGTCTTAGGAACTGAGTTATGCGAGCAAATGTTGTCCAGTAAACCATTCCAGGCAACCTACTCGTTGCTTGTGGGAAGTTCACAAGAACAGAAGTATGAGGTATTACCGCAACACTATTCAAGCGCATTACAACACTTTACATATTGAATAGAACCTTGCAAGAAACTGTCTAGTGCTTGCAACAAACACAACATACAAAAATTCACTTTGTGCCACAACGATGAAGAGGCATCAATACCACCGGAGTTCCTGACTAGCCGAACAGAAATCAGACGCCAGAAAAACTGCATGTTTAATTTGTTCGGTCAAAAATAAAAGTCAGGATGATGAAACATTTGCATACACACACATAAAAGCATTTGCACAGACATTGTCGCGAGTAGACACACAGGCACGGATACATGCACAAATAATTTACATAACCCAAGACTCTTCCCCTAAAATTGACAAGACAATTTTGCCAGAAACATAACGATATTTACTAACGGGAAGTAGCCACAAAATTACTCCATGTGAAGGAAATGAAAACTTGTGGCCATGTCTGAGGAAAATCGAACTTCGCAAGAAAGTCGTTGGAAAATGAACCTGTCATGATTGCGAAGGATAGTAATCAATGAGCTACATAAAAGGAAATAGCCAAATGCACATTCCAACGTTTCAAATAAGGGCATACTTGGGCAATGCGCCCATACATTAAAGCTGACACTACACATATATAAGCAAATTTTGCAAAAAAAAGTACCGCAAACTTGACAAGGAAGTCGATGAAGTTTTGTGCAGAGTTTTTTCCACTCAACGCAACATCATGACTGACCGCCAAAAACACATTCATAGAACCAACTTGTCCAGAAATCGCAGTCATAGCCGCATTGAACTGTCTAAAGATACGATAACGCATCAGCATGGAGTACATATGCGACCACATTTCATCGCCATCACTCTAACTTGTTGAAAACGGAAAGAAGAGGAAACAACACCAAAAATCAGCTAAATAAATGAAGCAGCAGGCGGGAATAGCATCATAACAACTATCTTGGTTAGTCACAAACAACCTAGAAGAAAGGATAACGGCTGTTTGTTCTGCGATAATAACACCCCCGGATTGTGTCATTCTCTGTTTAAAAAAACGGTGCATTAAATTAAATTGTTCGACGAATTCGTCCCGATAAACTTAGTAACATTCAGCCTAAAAGAAGTGACTGAAGACATTACCGAATCAGGCATCAATTTTGGAAAGACGCTGCTCACCAGACTACGAAAGTCGTAGAAGCGCTTGCGAAAACTGGGAAGCTTGCCGAAGCTTTTGAAAAATACCCCACAGAACTCCACCGCTTCGGTGCGATCTGATATGGGATCGAAGAACATTTACCTCCTCAGCTTTTGTCCCTCTATTCAAAATCCGATCACAGTGTGTCACTATGGCACAGCATATGTTCTTTTTCAGCATCTCTCAATTAACACAAAAATGCGAAGAACCAACTCGAACAAAAGCGGCGGAAATCGAGCGCGCGTGATGATGGTGGACGGAAACTTCTCGTGTTTGGATGCCATCCTGAAGGGCGTTTCATCCAGCAAATCGAGCGACGAGTCGATCACAAGCCTTTAGAAGCATCAATCAATCATTGCTCAACTATACTTATGCAACCTTCTATGCTCCATCCCTAATCACGAGGGACACCGAACGCAAGCGATTTCGATGAGTGGCGGCAGATGATTTTGAAAAAAGAAATTTTTTAGGGACCTCAACAGTTCTCACGTATGCCCCTCTATCCCGAAGGTTACTCCAAAATCGAGGGAACAGATGCAACCTTTGGTTACTACCAGCGCTCGCTTGTTGGCCTTCAACCACCGAAAGGCAGCGGCTACCGAGGTCACTGTCAATATCACTAAGGCCAAACGCTACCAAACCCAGAGGCCGATCTAGCGTGTATACGAATTATTCAGTACACATCGACGACAGCAGATACAGAAACCATCCAATAAAAAAACAACCGACGGTAGAGATGTTTAAAGGAGACACTGCCTTGTGGTTTTCACGTACAAAAAGGTATAGTGCGGATATATGATGGATCGCATCTCACAGGTCCATGGTAGCCAGTATTTCGCGGAGCATACGCGACGTCCTCAAAATTTCTCCGTTCACTCTGCTCGTTCTAGGTCGGAAAATTTCGGCCCGTTTTACTTGCCCTAAGTTCAAGATTCGTAGCTCGTTTCCCGATTTTCCCGTCAGAATGCGCAACCCACTCTCCTTTTCCCTTCCAAATTTTGCAGCCACTTCATCTCTTTCCTGTAACCTTTCATTTTAGCTTACTCGCGTTACCTTCAGGAACCTCAGTTCGCTTTGCCGATCTTAGCTCTAAAAGATTCAGACAACTTCAGTCGTTTTAAGCCACAAATTCCCAATTTTTTAGTTGCCAAACGTTGATCATTTTCTGGCCCAACTCTCCTGACGAAATATGCGCATTCTCCAAGCAAATGTAAAAATGACTAGATTTTATTCTGAGGTAAAATCTTATCACACATTAAAGTTTGCTGTGATAGCGCAATTTTCCTAAACGAAAGATATGAGGACGGCACACGTATTAACAATTAGACTGGGAGCCCAAAATTTTTCTTCCGCTTCAAAAGACGTATAACTGAGATGCTCAAATGTGCGCTCTTTATTTTGGAGGTTACCTTAGGTTCACGGGCTCTGGAAACGCTGCTAAATGAAGACTCATAATCAGCGGAGGAATGAAGGTATACGGGCACTGTTTCATTATCTGATGCGGTCACGCTAGACGATACCATGCAAAATTAAAAGCGGCATATCTTTTGCAAATATCTGGCTAACAAAATTTTAAGGAATTGAACATGCATAGATTGACCACAGTGATAAAGCAGCTCATCGAATTTCACCACAATACCACTGCTCAATACCTACTGATAAGGAATACCGGTTGCAATCAACGAAGTACGACATAGCGAAATAAGCTGGCAGCAACGAGCGGCTAATATATATGTGGTGTGCATTGAACCTGACCGCAAAAATATCCATGACAATTATTCTCGGCAGCCTCTCAAACACAGGCATACCAGCGACGGTGTGGGGTGGGAAGGGAAGGCGGTGGGTGTAAGAGAATGAAGCGAATTTCCTGCTAGCAGATAAAAACCATAAAGAGGACATTCACAGAACTCCCAGCGCTCAGTGTCGCCAACATGCAGCATTAAGAACAGACTTCGCCTGCTGTTAATGCCCATGTTCCTTTCGATATTCAAGTTCTTGTATAAAGCCTTCCTCGTTCAATTCTTTCCATCCATTCTTTTTCCTTTCACTATCTTTTGCACTTTTTAATAACTTTTCATTGATAAACGAACTTCTATAAGCAATGAAGGAAGACATGTTTTCACAGTTCCTATGTTTGTACACTTCCAGAATGCATGATTACCTTACTATGGTTCACTTTCCAATTACAGTTGAAATTTATACTATTCTCCCACCACTTATCAAAAATTATAGTCACTCGGAAGCTATTAGAGGTATGGATTTCCTGAAGATCTTCAAGCTGTGTTTCTTTAGAACACGGATTGAAAACGTTAAGAAGCAGCATTGACAGCAAACGCGAACGCTTAAACGGAAGTGATGAGAAGCTCACATTTCCTAACAACATCCTGCTTCAACTACCTCAACTCAGGTTGGTCGATAGTAGAATCATGGCACAGGTTGCCCAAGATAGCACCACATATAGATACGACGCTATCTGTAACATCCTCTCCACTTTGCTTTCACACCTCCACTCTTTAATACGTGATTATATCTCTATAAATATTAATGCGCCATGGCTATTGACAGAGTTCAAATATAAAACCTCTTTCAACGAAAACCACTCCTCTTACATGCGATAAGATTTCTTCAAAAAATAAAAAATGTAAATGCTACCATACATACCAATTTCTCACGACGTTCATCTCAGGACATCCGATATTGCAGGTCTCGTAGAAGTCATCAACTTCTCCAGATATTGGCTCTTTTCTCTGAATGCAATTAAACAACGATTAGATAACTCTCTTCACGAACAAATAAGATCCAACCTAAACGTGCATAATTAGCACTACAACCATCGAAGAAAAAATTACATATGAAAAAGGCAGTTGTAATTTAATCAGATGAAACTGATTAAAGTGATAACGCAGAGTTCTTTCCGTCAGTAGGCCTTCCAAGAAAAGCAGAAGACTGATGATCCCTTTCAGTTATTTCTAAAAATCCTCCTTTGATAGTTGACTGCGTCAGCCTAAAACATTCGCATAATGGACAGGGGAATTTGGTTCATTATGCCCCATCCTTTTTTTGTCCGCAGATTCAGATGAAAAACAACAACCTCTCCAACCTTTCAGGGTTATCGTTTTGAAAGGACTGGTTTGCATTGAAAATCGGCTTGTGACATTTCCCACTCACTGAGGTGGAGAAGA
>JAARMF010001060.1:40050-53473 GCA_022844705.1 Toxascaris leonina | reverse complement strand
TTATAGAATAACCGTTAGCCGACTGAAGTCACTGAGTAAAACCGAGCTTCAGTTGCAACTGAAAAAACCTGTTACCGTCATCGTTTTTCCATGTGTTTTATTTTGTCGTGTGTCTTGTATTTTGCCTGTTCCCTTTTGATGTTACATATCTTTCTGTAGTGTTGAATAAGTCCTATCAAACAATTATAACAGAACACTCAACAAATGGCACATATTCGATAGTGCACTTAAAAGTGATTACAGAAGGAAGCATTAAAAGATCGAATCCACTGTGTTCACACATTTTCTCGACCTAAATTACGAAGTAAATATTTGTGCCTATTTAGGTTTCCTGTTCCTGTTTTGCTCCCCTTCTCTCCATCTGCAGAATTTGGTTGTTTGGAAATGCAAGCTTACTTGAGAAGTGATGCAATTATAAAGCAGGAATTTGCTGTCTAAGAGCAAAGGGGAGTGAGGGAGCACCACATTATTCTTGACCTTCACTTCATATTCTCCGTTGAAAACAGTTATCCTTACTGTGTTTGAGAGTTGCTGTTTCCTCATCTGTTATGGCTCGAACATGGGTATGTCGCTGTTGCTGTGTATCGGACTGAGCGGTGTCGTGTATCAAGTGTACCCTCACCTTTTATGACTGTAAGGTGGAGATGAGGTTTGCAAAGGTGCAGAGATGCTTCGAAATCGATTAGGGGTGCGGATGGCTGCAGTGGGGGACTTTGTTTGTTTTCTATTTGGAAGGGCACCTCGGTTTTGAGCGGAGACGCGCTGCGGTGCGCGCTGCCCTCATTGAAGAGAGTGGTGCCGACCTTGTAGGTTGCGTTGATTGGTTCTGCCCTCCCATTCGGCGCGACGCGCATCGCGTTGCGTTGCACGCGAGCTGCCAAACTCCATCTCTCTTTTTTGAAAACACGTGGCTTGTCGCGTCATCCGAACTGATGCTGTTAAGCTGACTGCTTGGCTAACAGCTGTAGAAGGCCAGATTATTTCGAAGCTATCTGGGTGGTACTCGTCCATCTGCAAGTGCTCTTACAGATTGACTGACGTGTCCATGGAATGGCAAGGCCGTCTTGTTTTTTATTGCTTTTTGGTGGGGATTTCATCCGCTGCGTTTGGAAATGTTCATTATGATGGCGAATTAACAAGTTTGATGCCGAGCGGAATATGAATTTGCCACATCTGTGCAAATGACAGCAAGTTTTGATAGAGCTTAGCGCCAGGTTGTGTATTGTATAAATTTTTATTTGCTGAATTGAATGCGATACGCCGATTGCAATGACTCTTTTTTGCGAGTTGGCATAGCGACATATTTGTGGAGATCTCTTCGTGGGTGTTTATATGAACTCGATTGTTGATGTTGTGCTCTTCGTTGAGAACCCTACCTGCGCTGTTGTGTGGCGTTCAATGATCTTGTGGTGCTGTTTGCCGTTTGAAATTTCCATTAGTCTCATTGACGCTGCCTTTAGTATCGCTGTCTGTTTCCCTGTGCGTTTAATGCTATCCGAATATATGCACAGCATGCATGAGTTGATTGTTTTGTTTTTTTTTTTTTTGACGTTTCAGATGTGATGTTTATTTTTGAATCTGAAGGTTTTTCAGCAGGAGAATTGCGATGCAGCGTGTCATANGATTGTTGATGTTGTGCTCTTCGTTGAGAACCCTACCTGCGCTGTTGTGTGGCGTTCAATGATCTTGTGGTGCTGTTTGCCGTTTGAAATTTCCATTAGTCTCATTGACGCTGCCTTTAGTATCGCTGTCTGTTTCCCTGTGCGTTTAATGCTATCCGAATATATGCACAGCATGCATGAGTTGATTGTTTTGTTTTTTTTTTTTTGACGTTTCAGATGTGATGTTTATTTTTGAATCTGAAGGTTTTTCAGCAGGAGAATTGCGATGCAGCGTGTCATATATCCCAAAGCATTTGAGAGGTTTTTTCAACTTTTGAAGTGCAAGTAAAGCTATAAGATGCGTTAAACAGAATCGAACAACTTGAGGCATATTGCGCTGTGATGAGAGACGGTGCTTCAATTGCTGTTAAAATGCGGTTAGCAGTTTGCTTGCGAAGCATCACGGAATGTTTTTTTGAAGAGAGGTTCCTTGAAGGTTCCGTTGCAGAGAGCAGGAATTTTTCACATCGCTTGAGGTGCTCAGTATGAAATCGTAATTTTTACACTTGTTGCGCCATAAATGAAGCAACTAGTTGGTGTAATATAGATGGTATGTCCAGAAGGTTGCATTGCATTTATCGGTACCCAAGAAGAGATAATTTAGCCAATCTCTGCAAATCACAGTTGTTTTTGAATAGGAATGCCGTTGCACTATCGTCCATTTGAAATAGGATGCAATCGAAGCAGACACGATTTGCATTGCAATTAGGCGCCTTACCATTAGATGACATTGCGACATCGTTTATAAAGAAATGCGCCAAAGTGGTGTGAGTGTGTTTGTTAGGTGCTAAATCGAGTTGTTATGATCGCAAACGGCTATGAAAACAGCAATTGAGGCAGTTGCATGAGGGAGAGTAGTGTTGGAGAGCCGTAATAATTGATGCATATATGCTCGTCATAACCAATTGCCACTCAATATTGCGACCCTCAATAGCAATTTGTGCGCACTGCAATTATGAAATTGGGTTCGCGTGTCCCTTTGCTCTTGTCGTTCGTTTCCTGTCCGCTTTCTACGCTCTCATGCGCACCGTTTCGTTGACAGCACTCTGTCGTTCGTTTCTTCCCCCCTTTATTTCTGTGCTCTCTCACTTAGTTTGACTTTTTCTGGTTGATGCTCGTTCCATCGCTTTTTACGTAGTTTTTGTTGAGAGAGCGTTTTGTTAAAGTGGTTCGTATGCAGTCTTATGTTCTCATTGCAATAAATATTTCTGTCTATATGCTGATTCTTTTTTATGTTTTCCACAAATATGCAAAAAAGTAGTGCGGAGAGGTGTGTGTGTGTGCAATGCGACGTTTATGGGTGTGCAGACGCATAGTTCACTACCCGGATGGCAATTATTTCCACCCGTTTCAATCCAAGTTTTCTTTTTCGTTCTCACTCCATTCCATTCCTGGTCGAGAACATCGCATCGTTCGCTTGCGCTTGGCTCAGCAAAATGTCTCATCTGTTCTTAACTTGTTCTCCTCCGCCTTATATTAGTGCTGTCTAGCTAATAGACTAATAATCTTATGCTCCATTCTCTCGCATGCAAATGCTCGAGTCAGAATATATGTTTACTTATAAGACTGAAAGATTGTACGCCGAGACAGCGGCATTTACTTATGCAGGAGTTAGCGGCATAGAGTAGAGTGCTAGGTCCATTGCTGAAAGTTTGCTGTGGTTTATGAACTGTCCGTTGGGGCATGGGCGCACAAATTTGCCGGTCCCGAGAAATCCTGCTTCTGCAAACGTTTTCCCTGCGGAATTGGCAAGCAACTTCCTCAGGCGCAGGTTAAGTGTAGTTGAGTTTCGGTTCAGGTTCTCGTGGTAGGATCCGGTTTAAACCAACGCCAACACGTTTCCTATTGTTTCTTGCGCATCGTGAACCTCTAAAAGATTTCATAAGCAGATTTAGCCAGAGGCCTTTCAATGGTGCAGCCATAGAGAGAAAGCGGTGTACGCTGTGGTGGGAGGGGGGGGGGGGGTTGCATGACGCCACACCTTATCTTCATGCTGATTTTTATCGTGGCACATACTCAGTGGTCCAGTTGTTTGAAAATTGTTGTTACCTTAAGTGATTGAATATTTGATAAGGTTTGTGGTTGAACATCCGTCGTACAGGTGCAGCAATTGATTTACATGTCGTTTTATCCAAGTTGTTGCAGTACTCTATTAACACTCCACTCACTCTCCCCTCTACCCACTTCCGCCATCTTGCAATGACGTTTTCTATGTTCTGGTTTTCTGTTTGCGCAAAAAGCACGAAGAGTTCGTTGAGGGGCGTCTCGTTTCTTCAAGTGGTTGAGCACTGAGCTGCAGTAATGCGGAGCATTTTATTCAATAATAGCTGCTTGATGATGCATGGATGACTGCTTAAGCGAGGGCATATACTGGATCACTCTTTTAGGTGTATTTTCGCATAGTTAGGGAGGGTGGTGGTGTAGCACAGGGGTGATCAAACGCGGAATAGGTGCATTTTGACTTTCTGCACCAGGGGAAGCAGGCTGCTGCATTTCTAGTGGAATTGAGAGGCGATGAAGTGATTGTTGGGTTGAAATTTGCTGTCTGTGTCGAGTGAAGCATCAGGCATTGGCTACCGATCGCAACGACTGCCTCATCGGTAGTTTTAAAGGTTTGGTGAGGTTGAACATAGTTGTAGTATGTGGTTAGCTGGTGTTCGTGCAGAAATATTAGAGGTCACGGGATGGTGCTTAGGAGGTAACTGCCAATGGTTGCTTGGGAACGACTGCGCTGATTTCTCACTGGTTGATCCTTGCCATAGTGAATGGCGCAGATAATTGCTGGTGGTGTGGTGTGGATGAGGGGGAGAGGGAGGGACCTGAGGGAGGAGAGTGTCCACAGAATAGGGGTTGAATTGTTTGCCTGCAGCTTGAAGTCATGGTGTTCGGTGAGGCGACCCGCAAATGCGCTCTCATTGTCTAACCAGTGCTCTATGCGGTGGTCTGCGTGTATGACGCGTGCGCTGTGTCGTCGTTGTGGGATCGAGTTGGGTGTGTTGAGTATGCGCCGTGCTCGGCACTTTGCCTCGCTACCTCTCATACGCACGCATACTGTTATTGGGCTGACTAGCGCAGACGGGCACACAGGCAGGCCATGAGGCACAACGCGGCGCTCGATGGCTATCGCGTGCTGCCTGATTGGGGCTTGGCTTAGCTGCTTGCTTGCTTGGGCTTGCTTGACTCTGCTTGCCATAATGGCTGTGTGCTCATCGAATGCCAGTTGCGCACCCCCATATCCGTGTATGCATTCATGCGCATGCGTTATGCCGCTTAACTTGCTTGCTGCTCTCATGCCAACCTGCACTCCCTCAGGCAATCGGCCCCACTGCGTCAACTTTATCTCACTCCCTCATCACCGTTTCGTTTCGGTCTATCGCATTGTTTACGTGTCTACGATGCCGCTGTGGTGGATGCAGTGGGTGCCTTCCTCGCGCCGTTTTTTTCGGCCAACTGTGCGTTGTTTCAAGGGAATCGTTGATTGCGTTTCTTCGACTTCTACAGGCATTCGATTGCTTTATTCGCATTGCTTACCCGTCGGTGTGTTCCCTACACATTCCCGCGATAAGGAAGTTGTGCATCGTAACGTCGTGTCCTTTCGAGTCCCACTCATGCCCTAGGACGCCTTACCACTGGTGTTTTGTTTCAACTAAAAGAAGCTGCGCGAACAGGAGCAGCGCGAGCAGGCCGTATATAGCAGTTCGAAGTGGTCTGTGAAAAGCAGCAGGAGTTGTTCACTTTTCATCGGTTTTTTCTTTGCATACTTATTTGTGCATTTGTCTGTTTCTTGTATAGAACAACGAAGAGAGTGCTCGACGCCTGGAACTTAGACTCAACCTCAGTGTAATTGCGTAGGTGAGCAAAGTTTCAGGTGTTCGAGCGCCTTTTTTCGTTCGCACCTTTCCCAAGCATTTGGCGCTTTTTGGCTGCCTTCCCCACCGTATCGACGTGTGTACGGTATCCACATCGATTGTGCTTCATCGTTTGCAATTTTCCTAAGCTGAGTCCTGTTGTACTGTGTGCTTGCGATGGAGTGTATTCATTCACTTCCGATTTTGCACACAGCTGTTGTATCCTTTCCACAACTTTTAAAGAGCTTCGGCTTCATGATACGGTGACCGAATTAAACATTTTGAAGAGCGCTCTCGTCAGTGCGAAGTGTGTTTACTATCTTAGTACGTCCATATTGCCAACTAGTGTCTGGTGATCATCTAGGTGGTTTTGAGGTTGTTCCGTCCCGGTCATTTCTAGGACGGCCTAATCGACTTCTTTAAGGAAAGATGCCGATCTCAGTTTCAGGGGGAATGACATTTGCATGTTGTCATGCTTTCGTACTAAAGAGCGTTCGTGACCGAGGTGAAGTGCGTAGCATTTATGAAACACTAGTGGTGCTGACAAATAAATAACAGTAACAGTCAACTGAGTTACATCCATCGAAGCTCCTCGAAGTTTTTCGAGGTGTTTGCTGTGGTTGGAGAAACGTGAGTAAAAGGAGTGGAAAATGTGGCTTTGATCCCCAATCATTGACGTTTTGAATAGAACACATCATATTATTTCACTGCCCCATATTTCTTGAGCCTTAAGGGAAGACGAAATGAGAATTTCAGTCGAAGCTTCAAGAAGAGAAACCAGCAGTGAGTGGACGTGCACGAATTCGATGTCGTTCAACGTCATCCAATAGCAGCAGAAGCGGGTCTCGTTCGCCGTACTATCCATCACCACTTCGTCTGAGACGGCTGCCTATACGCTTCGATAATGAAGGCACAAAGAGGGAAGCCAAAGAGCGTCGTATACAGCGTGCAAAACGTTTTGGTATTCAGCCACCAACGGACGATTACACGGTGAAAGATTTTTTATTTTGTGTTTAGAAGGGATCGAAGAGGACGTTTCGTATTTAGGGGTATAAGATGGCGTAAGTTGGTGTGGGACATGGCTGTGAGACCCGCTGCATGCTGCTATGGCTGTTGCATATTGCGTTTCGCATCTGCACGGTGAGGTTTCCTTGAGAGAACGAAATACGTTACTTCATGTGATATAAGTGGAGAAGCCGCTCTTTCGATTGTTAGTAAAACAACTGTTTCGGTTCATGCGGTGAATCAGAAGAGCAAAAAACCTAAAAGGTCGAAGACTGATTGCGCACTCATAACTGATGCTGAGAACATTGCTTGATGTTGCCGTTGAGGCATCCGATTCCCATTACAAATGCAATCGTTTCGTTAGAAGCGAAAGTTTTCAACCCTGCATCTGAGGAGTTCAAACTACAAGAGTACCCAGTATGGCAAGTCGCCGATCGATCGAGTGCTAACAAAGAGATTGCCGTTGTTTCAACAACTCGGGCAATATGCCAGCCAGCCTGACGGCTCTTGTAACTGTTTGCATGTGTGCAGATAAACATCTGTTTAGTTAAATGTGGATTTACATTTATATCATTCTTTTGGAAGTCAGAGTGACCATGAGTGTTGGATGAAATTGCAGAGGGAGGTGATGGGGTATAAATGGATGGCAGTTGCGGTTATTTTCATACTGACGTATTTGCCGCACCACCGTGTACCTCCACCTCTTTATCCTTTCTCGTTTTTTATTAGTCAAAGTTTTCATGCTTGCATTGATAGTAAGATTTCCTAGACATTTAGTGATGCTGGAAATGTTCGCCATTGCCTGTGAGGTATTTTTCGGTAAATAATTTTTGGGTCCGTTATTAACAGAGCACCGCCGTTATAACGTGCATCACCGTGTAGGGAAAACCTTATGATGACTATGCCTGCACTTTTAAATTTTGTATGCGGGTTTGCAAGTATCATGCGTGAGTGGTTCTCAAGTTGTACAACGTCCGACTTAGCGTCGAAGTGCGTAGTTAGGAGTATCACCGAGTGTAGAAATTGGGTGTGTTTTCCGATATTGGCTTTGCAGAAGACAAGCAGGCAGTGGGACATTTCGTCGGATTACATCTTGATTCATAACTGTGTTCTTTTTATCTGGCTTGAGGTCACCTTTGCAGCCCATGACCACCTAGAAGCACTCGAGTGTTTGTCTATGTCGTTTGATGGCTGCTTGGGCAGATTTGAAAATCTTGTGGTCGCGTGGTTTGAATACGACTTCTTGATTGTTCATATTCTCGTGCATTCCTGCAAAACTGTGTGTCTAGATGTCTGTGTGCGCGGTTGTGACTGTGTCCTGTTCGAAAAGTTCACTTTGTGCGTGTCAGAAACTCGCTGGCATATTGGATTGCCTCATTTACGTGGCCTCTTATTTCCGGTTCAGTTTTAGTTTATATTCGTTACGCGCAGAAGCTGTGTGATTTTGCCAGATCGAATTTTTTCCGAAGAAGTCGAGTATGATTGAAAAACGAATTCTCAGGTCGGGAACCTGCAGAAGCGGTATTGGGCATCTGGTCAGTGCCAGCGAAGGGGTTTCTCTGTTCAGGCAATATTCAAGAGCCCCATTTTGCAGTCGCTAATAGAAGTTACGTAGCCCGCTTTGTTACCACTGGAAAAGAAACGAATATCCAAAGAGCGAATTCGGAAGCGGCTGGATATTTGTAATGTCTTCTCAAGCTTGAAGGATTTTCTGTTGCTGTTGTAGCTGTTAAGATCTCCAATGTCGGCACATGAAGTGTTGAGGCTTCCTAGAGGTCGCACATGAATTCCGCATAGGTATCGCATTAAAGTATCTTTGAAACGTAGTCGACGGTGATAAGGAACGTCATCTCTAGTGATTTGCAACAGAATTTTGTGGCGTTTCAAGGACGATAGATGTTGGGTATGGAAAGCGAGTGCCGTACGCGAGTGGGATGATACCGGAGACATTGAAGCAAGCGAAGCGACCCATAGTGGTCTCCCGTCGTGATGGCTATTGTGTGCTCGAATCGTTGATTAGGCGAGGGGTCGTTGTGTGCGTGTGTTGCGTACCGCATGCAGCGTGTGTGTGCCCCCTTGTGGTTGGTGTTGACGATGAGGGTTGCGACGCTAGTATGCACATGATGCGTTGCTCGGTGAAAGTCACTTGCGATTTCATTTGCAATCAATAATATCCTCAGTGCTCCACATCAATAAAGCACTGCGCTGGATGCGGATGACAGGTTCAGCAGCTTGCCAACATATGAGGGATGCTTGTTGTCGTGTTAGAATCCTTTTTATTGATACCTCTTGATTAAGTGCACATGGTGTTATGTGTTGTTGTTGCTGGCCCACATCACAACACCTCTCTATCAACGTCACACTTCGTGGGGCAGGCGGGCAGGCGTTCACACTGTTACGAGTGTGGCACATCCAGCAGAGATCTATCAGTTAACGGCTTCACTCGTTGCACGAAGAAAACGACAGAGTGAGTAATACACTCCTATTGATGAGTGTTGTTTAATAGGAAAGAAATAATGCGATCGTTTTCGATTGAATCACTTCTAGCAACGGTGTTATCTGATATTCGAAAATGTTTACGTGTGAGGTGAGTAATGCTGATGGGACAAGCACAGCATGCTCGATGCTTATTGCTAGTAAGCTGAATGGTGTCGAGATGGAACTTCCGAGAAAACGTTCTCTTCCATGGGGCATGTAACCATTTGACGACGAAGTTACGCTTTTTTTGAGGAGACGTCTACATGGCGGAATTGAGCAATTCTTAAGGCGTTGTCGTCTTACGGCGTTCTACAAATAAATACGGTAGTTGATTGATTTGGTCGGTCGGCATTTTCATCAATGTGTTGCGAATGTTACATATTTCGTTAATTGTTGCAGCGATTATCGCGAAGCTGCAATTTGAGTCTTAACACGCATCACTGAGATAACTGCTACCGTATTTGAGGATACCGTGAAACACTTCATTGAAAGTCAAGTAAGAAATTCAGAGAATGAGGATTGTCCAGCATTTAGGAAGAGCTGTCTACTGCTCGAGGGACGGAAATTCAGGATTGAAGTATTCGTTGACTTCGTTCACTTTGTTTCATCGTTATATTTCTTTGTATGTCCACCTCACCTCTCGTAAAGTGATTTCACTGGAAACAACCATTATTATGGCAGTTTGAGGTTTACTCTAAAATCTAACCTTGGGATTCAAAAGGGGGACAGTCGCCTCGCATTGGGCTTTTTTAATATGAGGGCTGTTTTCGAGAATTGTTTCATAAGATCAGAAATGCACTCTGATGTGTAGAGGCTGCTCAGTGCCAGCATGTGGTGTGCTCATGTTGAGACAGGTGATGCGAGCTGTGGTTTTTGTTATTGCAGCACAAGTGCGATCCATCATCGATGGTCTGCTTCATTCGGTTTGAATATAGCGGTGCAAGTGCCTCTGACTGTGGGCAAAATTGCCAGTTTGGCGTATGTATTATGCCAGCGAGAAAAACAGTGGCTAATGTCCGTCGCTAAGATTATGTCCATTGATTATGTTCCCAGAAATGGTATAGTTAGAGATCAGATTATAGTTTTAGATGGTTTGTGGTGATTGAAGCGTTTGATGGCGAGGTGAGAGAATGGTTGCAATTGAGTTTTCGCAGTGATAATTGCAATTTCTGAAAGCTAAATGAGAACCAGAGCAGAGCCTGTGTGAAGTTAATCGATGTAGCACTCAGGCATAGACTCCCCTTGTTGGTGCTCTCGTCATACTCTTTGCTGGGCCATTCAGTTGGCGGTACTGCGTAGTAATGATTAGCGGATGGTTTTCTGTTGGTGGAAGGCCTAATTGGAAAGTGCACAAGTGACTGTGGAGTGGGGCATTCGTCATCAGTTGCGAAGTGAATGCCCTAAGCTATTGATCACTTTCCATCATTGCTTCCCCCTTAAAGCCAGAATGCAGTTGCCATCATTTTCGTCCACACCCACGAACAAAACGAAATATTTTATGCTGGATGTGGCGCGTGAAATCCCCGAAGTGAGGTGGAGTCTTGAAAGCACCGGAGCTAATGTACGCAACTCAGTACGTCCACGGGAATGGAAATTGTGCCACTGAAGAATTTCCTAAGAACAGGACTACATAATGAAGGGTAACTGGTGAGGGCCATTGACCTGGAAATTTTGGTTTTTTGCCGCCTGCTGAATAATTTATTGGTTAATATCAACTTTGATGTTAATTTCCTGAAATGAGTGCGTTAATTGGTCCGAGGTTTTGCAGCCAAGACGTGCTTACGCAGTGGGCGTGTTATGGAGGGGACTTGTGTAGAGTGTCGGTGATTAGAAAACTGGGAGTACGATGATATATGATAAGGCCAATAAGAAGCACTCAGCGTCGCTTGTTTAGTGAAGGATAGAAAATCGGTATTGCTTGAACGGGAAAACAAACAAAGGCGGAAATCAGTGTGTTATCGTCTTCGTTTGTTGTTTGAAGAAACGCTGCTGTGTGTTTACAGCCGCTTTTCACGGTGTGTTCTTGTTGGTTCTAAAGGACGTCGTATACAACATCGTGGAAGAAGTTGTTGTATAAGATGTCCGTTAGAATCGTGACGGTGATTGATCTGTCAGCCAGCAAACGCCTTTGTTGCATCCGATGAGCTAGTGCAGTGACGGACCACAAAAACACTGCTGAGAGGAATGTTGCTTGCTGGTTGGCGTGTCTGCTTTATTGTTGTTGTTGTCGTTACTATTACTATCATTATTGTTGTTGTTTGTGATATGCTTTGATGCTTTCGAATTGCAATAAGAGTTGCAAGGGATATTCAAAAGAAAGAATTGCAAGAAGATATTAATTTGCTTCAATTAATCACTCGACGGTTTGCTTTGCATAACGAATGCGCGTTTGTTGAAGGGCAGAGAAGTTTACATGGATGGAGAATGTTTTGCATCGACCGTTGCATTTAATCCCTTCAATTGCATTCTTCATCGAAAGCAGTGCATTTTTTATAGAAATTTGCATTCCACTGCATTTTGACGTTACGACCGATGAGATTTGAGTTGTTTTGCACAACGAGCAAAGAGATTTCAATTATTACTGCACTAACTCATATTAAACGAGTTTTAAATAATTGCATCCAGTGCATCCTAATATTAGAATTGTTCTGTCCTAATATCTGCATTAATGCAACCTAATGGGTTAGCCGAATTTCGTGTGTTGCGACGCAATAAAAACGAAGTGACGTCATGCTAAAGCGATTTCGATTTTACTGCAATTGCATTAGCAACGAATAATTGATGAGGTTTCTTCTCATGTTCTAGTGCATCGTCGTTTCCTACAGAAATCACGCGCCAAATAATGAACTGGTTTCAAGTTCCGTTTCAACAGTTGTCTATGACGTCGCTTAGCAGTGGTGCGACAAGATTGTGGATGTTACTATCTCTGAAAAGTGTATGCGGAGACCACACCCACCCATCTTTGCAGTTAGGTTTGGATTGGCGTTGTACCGACAGTTTTGAGTTTTAACTAGCAAGATGGCTGACATTTCGTTTGTTAGCATTACGGCGAAGGATTACGCAAATTTGGGCTCCTCTTGTCATCAGATTGATGCCAAGGGAGGTGGGGTGTTAAGCTTCCTGTTCTTTAACCGGGAGATAACTCGTTGGAGTGCTTTAAGAGCAGAATTTTAGAAGGGAAAGAGTTGCAAATTGTAGAATGGGAATATCAGTGGCGCAAGAAGGCATATTATCCGGAGGGAAGAGGACGACAGATTGCGGGGACTTTTCATGAGCTTGTAGTAATATAAGGAGTAATATACTGTAGTAGTTCAGTGAATGTGGGAAGTGTTTGAGAAAGAACTCTCTGTAGGTTTGGCTGGAATTTTTGAGGAATAAAAGTGGTTGGATGCTGTCCGGCACAATCTTTCTGATATGTGACGTTGTATGATAGTGCAATGTGACGCAAACTGAGGCGGATGCACACACATCCACACACGCACACGTATACTTAAAGCCGTCGCACACAAACGGAATGTGTTTACCGAAGGATCAGTTGTGTTGATGTTGGTGCATTGCAGTGTTTATTTTCGCATAAGCCCACAGATTGAATGGCCGATATTATTTGAGGGATAAGACTCGAAGGATTTGCACAAATACTTTCCAACGTTGGCGATCTTGCTACGAGTTTGTGAGTTTTTCAGTAAGGGGCATCAAATTATAACGAAGTTTCTTGTCCTCTGAGATAAATTCACTCTGAAATGGGCATCGAAAAGTATAACAATCGCACGATGCTCATATTTATGCCGAGAAAATAGTGAGCTTTGTGAGAGAGTAGGAAATACTGTATATTCTTTGTGGAAAGGCGGACTAGTGAGACAAACTTTTCATTTTCTTTGCCTTTTTTTGAATAAATTGCAGCAGTTTTTTTAAATGTATTTTGAAATGCGATTTCTTTTCCCCGTTGAATTTTGGGTACGAATGCTTCATCTAAGTTGTTGAGTTGTTGACGGGCATTACGTTGCTGAGAAGCATAGTCTGCTTGGCACTGCTCATCGTATGTGAATCGATTGGCTGAGTGCGCATCGATGCTCCTTTCGAGTTGTTCACTGCACCACCACTCGCACCGTTCTGTTCCTTAAAAGTCGTAAAAGACGACAGCTGTTGTTCGCACTGAGTGTGCATTTGATATATGGCGTGGAAAGCGCTGCTCTAGCAAGAGTGAGATGTGCAATGGCCACAGTGATGTGATAGGTGTCGTTCAGTTGGTTAACCCCGTCCATGTCACCTTGATCATGGGTGCTTCTACTTGATGAAATGAATTTGGTCGAGCAGGGCAAAAGTGCCGTATCGTGCAAACATTTAAAGGGTCAGAAAGTTGTGGAAGTGGCTTCGCCGAGTTAAGAATGCAGGCAAATGTGCCATCCTCATTGACTGAATTAATGCTGTTGC
>JAARMF010001060.1:24369-37115 GCA_022844705.1 Toxascaris leonina | reverse complement strand
GGGGGGGGGGGGTCAGAGGTTCAGCAAAACTCATAGCAGAATTGTTTACACCGATCCAGCAAATATTTGCACCGAATACTTGTAGCGTTATTTCTTTTCGACAGTCAGATGAGTCTTAAAGCATTCAATTTTTTAATTAACTCATTTCAATTCTTAGAGACCGTCGATTACTGTCTCCTTTGATGAGTATTATCTTTGTCATTATAATGATGTTGAGTTCAATATTGTTGATTACCAATTTATTATGTAAAGTTATTATTTGTGGGGTGAAACTTGGCTTCAATTCATGTTCCCAGTTGTTGGTGTTTCATGGCGAATGGATATGAAGCAGGATGGCGGTGAGATGCTTCGAATTGAGAATTGATCGGCATCATATTTCAAAGTTATTTCATCAGTTCGTTTTTACATAAGAGATTGAAATGGAGAGGAGTGAATTCTCTTCGTTGAATAGGGATTGTGAAAGAGCGTTCTCGATAAGTTCTCGTCTGATGTAATTGCGGCTCTTACGAAAGTTTTACCCTCGTTTCCTTAGCTCAGTATAGCAACTTTCACATCGTATAGGGCATTTGCCCCCAGGTTTAATGTCGGGAAAGTTGTAAAATAAGAATCTCTCCTCCTTCATCTCGTCGAATTGGTCGAATTCAGCTGCTTTTCTACTTCCGATTTGAACTGAGAGCTTTTGAAGTCGAACGTTTAGTTTAGAAATAAATCCAGGAATTTAGACTTCGCTAACAGAACCAACCAAATTACGAATTTTATTTCGGCTCTCAACTCAGAAAGTTTATCGGTAATGAACAGTAAAGTTTCAACAAACGTGTAGTTTACTCCGTTTGCGCAATCCTGCATCCGGCACATACAACGTGATTAAGAATTGTCAGTATGGAAATTGGTATATACCAGATCTTGCTTTGTCTTTGTTTTGAGGCTGTGAATGATCCAAATGCGTGTTTTCATTTGTTTCAGTGTTTTGCACAAATGAACTCATTGTGTTGGTTTCAACATCTTTCTCTGAGAAGGTTGACGGCAATACTTTGAACACCTTGCAATGTTCTTAAATGCTTCTTATTGAGTTTTAGTGCAATCTCTCTGAAGCGAAACAAATGATTTTTTTCCGTTATCTGAATGGAAGAGAGGGAGGGGTGCTATTTGGTGGTGACGGTGTGATAAGCTGCTAAGGTGGATTTCCTTTGTTGAGATGATGCTCGAAATGACAAAGCCGCTGAAGAGAGTGCGAGGTGGGCGAGTAATCGAAGAGGGTGAAGTGGCAGAGAGTAGTGACGAGGAGGAAGGCGAAATGAAGGAAGAGCGTGGTGACGATGTCACTATTCGCGTGAACAAAGGTTAGGTCTTTTTACGGTTGTGGGCTGCTCACACTTTGTTCAGGTGAAAATATACTCTTCTAAGGAATCTCCTGTAGAGGAGCAAATGTAAGGGTCGCTACCTGCGGCCTTAAGTGGCAAGAAAGGTTGGCGAATATGTGGCCCACGAGGACATATAGGAGTGTGTGAGTGATAGGCTTGAGAGGAGATGGGGTATACGAGCTTCGATGCGGATATGACTTACCATCAATAACGTCGTGGTTATCACAGGTAGCACTTAGAAATGGGGGATGTGTTATTGCTGAGAATTATTTCCCTTGAACTTTTGTCCCGATCAATGCACTCTTCACTTTTCTATGGTGAATGTGTTAGAAGTTGGTTGTATGTGATCGTAGGTCGTAGTTTTGGTTGTCTGAAATGAATGTGCTAGGAATGATATGATGGTGAGAGATGATTTGAACTGAACTGCGGTGATCGGCCTAGAGGGAAGTGGTACACCTGATTAGATAGTTGGAGGACTTCATTGTTATGCACTGTTTGTGGATTGGAGTATCAGCTTTGATCTTAGGCTGAAATAATTTTCAAACGGAAACGGAAGTTGTGGGAGGTATTTGTCGAGTATCGAAGTGGGCAAATGTTGTGGCTAAGTTAGTGCCGCGATGAGGACATTCTGCAGAAATAGGCAAGTGGTGCTCTCAAGAGCCCACTTACGTTTGGCACCGCACCCACCATTTGTCTGTCGGCGCGCAGATTTGTTTACAAATGAACAATTCGCACCCTTCCACTTTCCCTTTTCTCTTTGACCTCCATGACTAGTGCTGTGCTCTTCATCGGGGAACTGCTTCCAAAAGGAGGCTGTTAAGTTGTTGGTAGATGGGTAGTACAATTGTGAAATTTGGTATCAATCTGTCGCATAATTTTCAACAGAATATCAGTTTTTCTCCTTAACATTGGTGCTGTGAGTGAGCAAGCATACGACTCTTGTATAAACTAGAGAAACACCGAGTGATGGGTGAGGATGAGGAAGAAAGAGGGGATGCTCGAATACAATAGTCTTGAAGTCGACTTTGGTCGGAATGTTTTCGATGGTATTCGGTTCGTTTGGCAATTTGTGCAAACGATTCGACCGAATTCTTCCTCAACCTTTCATTGACAAGCATAGAGCACATCATTCTGGATTCAAAAGTCAGTGGAGTGAATGCATCCATGTGGTGGTGTGTTTCTTAGGGCTGCGATGATTATTGCCTCGACTGTCAACATCGTATCCTATTACGTTATGTTTACCCGTTGCCAGTGGTCTTTTATGTTTTCACTGCCTCATTCCTCCGTGCACTGTGCCTCGATTGTGAGGAGTGTCATTGCAGGGCTAGTCTAGTAGAGGCTAGATGCGAAATATGCTCATTGCACACCGTTCATTGCTGCTGCTCCTTGAGCTCAAAGCGCACACCGCTTGATTGCAGCAAGATAAATAATACACTGTAAAACATATCTAGCGTTTCTTACTCGAAGATGGAGTGGCTTTAATTTGATTAATTACTGTAAGATGGTATAATGGTGACTGACTTGCGCTGGTGAATTCTAAACAGTTTTTGAAAACTGTCTTCATTGAGGCAGAGCAGGTTGTAAAAGAATAGACAGAAATATTTTCATTAATATAACTTCTAGTTTTATTCTTGAAAAGTGTTCGGTTATGCGTCAATTTTTCGAGGTTTTTAGTGGACAGAGAGAAGGGGGCAGACGAAAGGAAGAAGATTATGATATTTTGGATTCATCACTACTGCATGCCGACATCAAAGCACAAGACTGGATAAGTGCTTTTTCATTGGNCGACATCAAAGCACAAGACTGGATAAATCGCTTTCACAATCGCCTGCCCGTTGCGATCGCTTTCACAGAGGCGATATGCAGTTTTCATTCGTAGTCTAGGCTGCACATGTCAAAAATTGTCCACAAAGTTCGCCACTGTTATGGCGGTACTTCAGGTGCAACATTTCTTCCAAGACTTCGTCGCCTCATTTAGCAAATTCTGCCTTTGCAGCTGTCATCTCAAAAAATGAACCAGCCAAAGCGACCGAAGAGTTCGTTGAAGTGGATGTCGACCAGGTGGATGTTCCTGCAGGTAAATTGGACGATCATTGTTGCTGTAGTGTTTGAAATGACGAAATATTGTTCAACTAGTGCATTGGAAATGTCGTCGAATAAGTAGCGCGTGTGCTTTTCGTTTGTGCAATCTCGGGTTTGACGCAGTGCCGTGCTTCACATTTTCTGATGACAATCGCCGATAATATTTAAAAGCCGTGTCTGTTAGTTTGTAGAGGGTGTTAGTGTTGTGCAGTGGTTGACGAGTAACCATTCATTTCTTCTTTGTGCGCTGTAATAAGCGGAAACAAACTGATCGTTGCAAAATTCTTTAGTTTTACCATTTCCGTAATTGTCGATATCGATGGTTGTTGATTGTGAGACTTTGAGGCTTATGGAGAGTGTCCCGTTTAATTTGCCGTCTGCTGAAATTGTTTTTGTCACTGCATTTACTGAATATTATTTCGAGCTTTTTCCTCTGAGTGACTCTTCTCAGCCTTTAATATTTTTTAAGGGATAGTTAAGGTATTAGTATCATGTTTGTTATTTTTTCTTAAATAGTAATATAAACACGGTCGTTCAGGTATTACGTTTTTTCCTCTGTTTCTTTTAGAAATAAGTAGGAGAGATGGAGGGGAGGGGTGTTTGCTGTGTGCGTTCTGCTGCCAAATTGATGAAATTTTAGCCATGAGATTGTTGCAAGTCGCCTCAGTGTCCACATAAATGCAATTGCATGATGTTCCACGATGGATTTAGCAGCCTTTCGTCTTATTAAACTATTTTAGGGAAGTGGCGAGTGATTACGAAGCACGTCGGGCAGAAGCGCTTGATTATTTTAAGGTTCAGTCACAGAGAAGATATCAGAATGGTTCACTTTTTTTGTATTCTTTTCATGCAATATCCTTTACAGCATCGCAGTGATATAAATGAGCCGATATTTGATTTCCGCAGAAAATCATTTCTTTGGTGCTCTTTGAGGTATATTTCTTTCGAAGATTCTTTTGTCGTTAATGAGTGAATTTTTCCGATCACTATAAAACTTTCTTAAGATTTATTTCAAATAACGAAATTTTTAATGAAAATATTCTGAATCCGTTGAGAAATTACTAAAACTGCTCGTTATAGGGTCGTGAGGGAAGGTCACAGCGTCGCCATTGTTCTCTGTCGAAGGATTCTGTGGACCGAGGTTTGAAAATTTCACATTGATCAGTATGAGTGTTTCAGAAAATAACCCTTAATTCTCAAAGTTATCGTTTATAGAGTACTGCCTTACCAGTTTTTCTGCAACGAATTTCATCCTCAATAAGAGGCAAGAGTGGCATTGGCAGAGTGCCAGCGGTGGAAACGGGATCTTTTCGGCGGAAGTGGACGCTTCTGTATGCCGGCTGTGCGGCTGTAGTGTTCTGCAAACATTCACACTTCAAAAGCGATAAAAGCTAATCGCGTCACTATTTTTGACACATTTGTTGTTATCGGTTGTGTTCGGCGTATCGTTTTATGGCATCCGATAATTTAATGATCACATCTGATAATGTTGTTTACTTTTGAGAGTGCTGTGAGCATCTTTACTTCTCTTCTTAGGATGTCTCCTTATGTCACGCAACTTTCTAAAGGAAGTTGTTATAGAATGAAACAGTTAGATACGCAAAAAATATGTTTTTGGGGTGTTGTATGAAGAAAGTACACTGGTCTTTTGCCAATTTATTGTGGACAGCGAGGGAGGAGATGCACATAGAAAGTCAGTGGGTGGGATGGAAATGGATTTAGATGGTAAGGGCAGCGTGCAGTAGGTGAATGGGATGCCGATACTGTGCATTTTGACTGAACTCGTGCAATTGTGCGATGCTTGAAGGAGGTGAATTTTTGTGTGGCTTGGAAGGATTGTGTGATGCTGCATATGTGCGTGATGCCTTTATGAAGAGTGTTATATGTAGATCTTCATGTCTGCAGCACCCATGGTTTATTTTCAGATGGGTACTCATATAAATGGACTAATCGGAAGAACCGTGTCCGTCCGGGTTTGAACATTTTCAATAAGGACGGCGATGAACTAGAATGGGACTACGAGCATGATACAAGGTTACACATGCTTTAAGAATTGATTTGATGATTGTTCGGAGAGGGTCGATAAGATCCTAAAGGTTGTCGGAGCTGGACAGTGTCATCCATCGAAACACACTCATGTTGAAGGGGAAAAAGAGAAGGGTGTAAATCTCTGCAAAACGATTATGAGCAGAACTGTGGAGCATATGTCAAGCAAGACAGAAAAATTTTAGGGATGATAGAGATTTGAAATGGTGGCTTCCGAGCTTACAGTGCTCACGAATTTTCGAGAAGGACCTGCTTTTGGTAGGAGAGAGCTCAAAAAGAGGAACTGCATGGACCTAAAAAGAATGAACTCGTTGGTGCATACTGGTCGGGTTTCAGCGGCAACGTTTAGAGGACAGAACATTTTTGAAGCATTATTTAATTTAATGCAGCATTTTAAGCGTTCGCTCTCATTTTTTGTCTTCTTCTGGGCGTTTCTAACCAAACTTTCAGATTTTATGTCGACCTCGATGCACCTGAGAAAAGTTCTACGTCTGCCGCATGTGGACAGCGTCGGTCACCCTCGAAGGCCGTGGACAGCGCACCAAAGGAAGTAATTCTTGGCAAGCGAGCGATAAAGAGCAGAGGCCGAGGTTCGAAGCGGTTCAAGTCGCTTGAAGATATCCTCGGAGGGGGCGCATCGATGGCAGCTGATGATGAAGAAATGAGGTTTTACATTCTTTTTGATGCTAATTGTATTTATTATTAACTGCATCGTCTTCGACTGCGGATTGCATTGCGTTCATAAAACTGCCTCAAAATTGACTTCGCTCTTGAAAGCATTCAAGTTTCCGCAAAGAGATTCATTCATTCGATAGAGGTGTCGTGATGGTCTATGGGCTAGGGTGATGTTCATATATCTGTATGTAGTTTTTGAGGATATTCGGCTAACGTAGGTCAGTTGACCGTAGTGTACGGGAAGACTGCACACCTGCTTCGACGATCTGAAGAGTGCGCGGGGATGTTTTCGTTGGGATTCAGCGACACTGTATAGATTGTTTANTGTTTTCGTTGGGATTCAGCGACACTATAGATTGTTTGCAGCCAAGTGGAACGAAGGCGGCGTATGGCAAGAGATTGGCAGAATGAAGAGAGCGATGAGGAAAGGGACAGCGATTTAAGTTCGGACCGTGACCCAAGTCCCACTCCACAACCGTGGGATGCGAAACGTACCAGTGTGCGGCTGCGTATCACGAGGCTGGCCTCATCAAGACGACATCACGAATAGCAATTTTAGATCGTTGCTGTCGTATTAAATTAATTGGAATCACTCCAAGCGGATAGTACAATTTGGGAGGAAGTTGAATTTCTCTTGTTATCTTTATATTCTATGAAGCTTTCTGAGATAACAACAATATTTCTTTTATAATTTTGCTGGAAATGAGGCTCACCGATGATATACTTATTTCTATGAAGTTTTGGATGATCACTGGGTGGTGTTATCCTCTCCTCTGACAGGCGGTTTTGTTTTCTTTTATGAAGTCCCTATTGGCGGCAACGCTTCATTCAAAGAGTGTTCAACCAAGTCACTAATTAAGTTATCAGTAATATATTACTGGATCGTTCACTAGTGCAGTACTCTGTATTGTTTTCTTTATTGTTTTATATGAAGCAATTCGGAGAGATCTTCGAATGATGCTACATGTCCTTGATTTCATCTATTATCTCATTGTCGCAGTCGACTGTTTTCGTTAATTGCTAGAAAGTGGAATGGAGCACGAAGAGGTTATCACATCGATTGACAGAATGCACCAATAATTGCTTTAAAAATGCTAACAGTGAAATTAACCTATGTCTTCGATGGTTTTGTTGGGTGTATTTGGTCCGATTTACTTTAGGCCTTCAGTCAGTTAAAACATGTAGGGATATGCGAAGTACCTACGTCTGAGGTATGGAGAGATCTGCAGCCTACCGTGCACTGTCGGTATTAACTTTGTCGACGCAGTGGTTAGAGAGTGTAAATGTTTTTTGCAAACAAATAGTGGTGATAGGGGTATGATATGCTTTCTAGAGGTGGTGAGAGGAACTGCCTCACCCGGTGTGACTTGCACTCAGCTTTGATAGGATCCGCTTTCGGCAGCAGTGCGCAGTTATGTGGATTGAATAAACCGACGATGTCAGACGTTCTTTTTCATTCCTATGAGAATAACTGCGTTTAAAAGCGACTTTGTTGAGCTATATATTGTTTTACACCTTTTCTTTGGTCTTATGCTCTTTTTTACAGTATCCTTTTACTTGTATATCATTCGCACCACCTGCATTTCACGTTTTGCTGGAATTATTTTTGTACTGCATCAATAAAATGGCTGCATTCCGAAAATGCTCCAAAGATTACCGTAAGATATGCAAAAATTGGGCGAGCAACCATGAAAAACGCCTGATTTTTTCTATTAGTCGAGGTGCGTTCTTCGAATACATGAGTAATGAAATCAGGTCACATCACTGCATTGAAATCATTGCTACTGACGACGATCAGTCCCAAGTCGCATTGTTCTTCGGACAGGTTTAGAAACAGATCACAGTACTCTTTCTCCCTTCTCCATTTACGTGCGACACCATCTGGGTGCCGTGAAGATAGGTTTAGACGTGGTCAGTGCTCAAAATCACTTTGAGAAAATCAATTTTGAGTCATCCCAGTCTTTCTGATATTAAGGAACATCTACGCTTGCACAACTCATGACAACATACCGTGACTGGTATGCTGCTCTCAATAACGGTTTCCAAACAGATGTGGTCTTCTATACCGACTTTGCCAACGCTTTTGACTTGGTGACCCATCCAAAACTAGTGCTGAAGTTGGAGGCCTATGGGAGAGGTGGCAGTGTCCTAACTTGGTTGAAAATTTTTATGTGGACGCAGTTTCAGAGTGAAAGTCGGGAATGCCTTGCCTTGCTTTTATTATGTGCTCAGTGGGGTACCATAAGGTAGTGTTCTGAAGGCTCTCTTATTTTCGCTTTATGTAAGTGATCCCTCAGAGAGGATGNNNGTCGAAATGATTGAAGTCCAATGGCGCTTTAGTAAGACGGCTTTTAGGAAAGGCTTTTCGTGGACCGTCCCAGACCGATTATGAGTATCGAATTTGCATTTTTGATTTGAAACCTCTGTGACAGTGTAGGAAGCAGTTCGATTTACATTTATGTTTTAAGATCGTTAAGGATTTCTCGGAATTCCGTTCGAGAGTATTTTCTCTTTTACAAAGTTTGCATTGCGCTCGAGGCTGCACCCTCTGCAAATTGAAAGAAAAACAACGAATCGAACTGATGTGTTCAATTCTTTTGCTTCTCGTGTTGTTGCTATCTGGAATTCTTCATCATATGATACGGTTATGACAGCTAACTTGTCGTACTTCAAGGACGCCTGGAGGAATGCGATTTATCGACAATATCTGCTGCCTGCCTGCTATTATCAAATGTCCACTTTGCATGCGTGTTAATTATGATCTCTGGTCTTTGCATTCATCAATCTCTGTGGGATTTTAAATGCATAGTTATGTGCAATGTTTATACTTAAGCATTTTTACATGTGATATGTTTCCCGTATATATGTGGTGCCGTGCTTTCTTTGTTGTAAATAAAGATGCTTACCATCATAACGCATTTATTGAGGTGATTGAGAAAGAAATGAGGACATTGATTTTGTTTTTAACGACTTCTGTGGGAGTCACAGAGGTTTGTTGGTGTTTCCACAGTTTTACGGTATCAGGGCTGCTTGAAAGAGCTCAAGTTTAGGGAATGTTTAATTGATCAATGACCGGATACTACGTTAGGGAACTCAATCAGTACTTTGGAGATCGTCGATAACTCACCGATGGACGAAGGTTCTCACGATTACATTGAAGTGTGATTATGATGAACATGTNGTACTTTGGAGATCGTCGATAACTCATCGATGGACGAAGGTTCTTGAAGTGTGATTATGATGAACATGCTTCTTTCTGGGTTTGATACATTTTTGCCCGCATAAGCATTTTTAAGTGAATAAAAACGTGCTGCAAGTTTGTCGCTGGTAGGCGATGTTGAGCATCGCTAAATTCTCAGTTATTGTGGAGCAATCCGATTACTTTCGATGGGGCAGTGCAGACCGTAGCGGCAGTCACAGGGGAGGACAGGTATGCGGACTTCTTGCACAGAATGGTCAAGTACTTGAGGGTAGTTGGTGTGCGAGTCCATTGGTGCACCGATTTAACTTTTTCCGTTTACTCGCCTACTCATCAGATCCACAAATGTCCAACACTCTCGACAACAATATCTCCATAAGCACCGACTGTACGGCATGCTTGCACAGCGCCTCAGATCTATTCGCAAACTTGACAGTCACTTTAAGCCCCAACTTCTTGGCAACAGGTCCGCTATGAGCTGCTTCACTATGAAAAGCACAGTTCGGGATGAATAACAATTTTTAAGCAGTTTTCTATAGAGTCATGCTGGGTGATGGCATCCTTGTTGATTAGCAACTGTTGAAGTGTTCGGTGATTACTGCTACTCGTATCGTCAACGACTTTTATGCTATCAGTGAATGAACAGCAGTGAATTCCGATAAGAATCAAATGTGGACGCATCAGTATTAGCTGGTATCTCAGAGTCAACATAGTAGATCGGACGTCTAAATGGCTTTCAAACGAAAGGTAATCACGACAAATCAACGTATGTTGCATTCATAAATATTGGGTACCAAAGTCGACAGAAGAAAGGTTAGAAGCGATACAGCTTAGAGAGGGCAGAAATTAGGGTTTCCGCCAAATCGAGTACAGTTGAACTTCGCAAATTTACCATTCGAGGTGAGTTTTCAATTTTCTGAAATGTCTCTTTCTCCAATAATCTTTCCAATTTTTCCACTCCAAAAAACCAAAAACTGTCTGTGCATAACTGACACAAATGTGATGTGAAGGAGATTGGTAGTGGTCTATTTGTACACTTGATGCTATGAAATCAGACTGCCTAAACAAGGAATGTAGTAGTCGGGTACCATATCTACGAGCCCTGCGCGCTGACTTCGCTGCACATCGTCGAGAGAATGCACTCCCGAAAGCACAAGCGTTGTTATCATACCATGTCGACGACCGAAAATGATATCCATATTCGACCTAAAATGCTGCAATTCTATTCGACCAGCCAAATCTGAAATAAACTAGAATGCCACTCGTGTCGCACACTTAAAATTCTTCAATAAAAAAAGTAATTCCGGTTATCTCAAACGATTTCAAAAGCCGAGGACTGTAGTGGACAAAACAAATCGTATCACAGCGTGGGACCATTTCGATACTGCATATGGCAAGCAAAGCAACAACTCCATTGACCACAGAAGCACGTCTAAAACGAACACTTACTATTACCTTATTCAGACACGGTTCAGGACTTTACTGCAGCCGGAAATCATGTTTCTGAAATAATTCATCTTACGTTGCAAATATCTCATAGCACACGACACTCACTTAAGCATTTCTAATTCAATTTGTTCCTCGAACACTGCACTGGTCTATCGAAACATAAAGACCACACCTGTCGCCAATCATCATTGTCCTATTTGGTCGAATATCCCACTTGGAGCAAATAAAACGGAATGCAGCCGCATGTGGTTTCCCGACGACGATTGGTTCACGGCCAGCAGCCATCTTTACAGCTGCCAGAATCGGTCCAGTGTCCGGAATGACCGTTTTTGGGTGCGGTCCAGGACTTGTTTCATCCTCATTTGTTCCCAAGAAGAGACAATCCTCGTCCTAGAAAATAACAAAGTGACCCAGTCTTCAGTGCCCATAGTTCCTTCACAGCCTCCCCCCATCCTTCCCCACTCCTCCTTGTGGACTAATTCTTGTACTTCGATTTCATTGCATATCAAGGGCGGCAACGGTAAGTTGTCCAGCAAGAAGGCAAGCTACTACATTCCGAAGCTAAGTGAAGACACGTGGCCGGAGGTAGTTGATTCGACTGGTCGATTTTCTTGTCCCAGTCCCGTACTGTCCACTACTAGCTTCACATCATACAACATAGCGCCTCCCTGGTTCGGTGAATGACCTCTGTAAGATTCAAGAGGTAGTGAACCTATTTTATCGTTACCTCACATCTGAAATACCAGTAGACCTGCTGCATCACAAACTGAACCTTTTTTCCACCAGCTACCACCACATTCATTCATTTCTATTACGTCGCGCTCTTCACAGATTTATGAACGGCACTTAGCCATTTCCGTTAGAGATAATCGTTAATAAAACTATCGCCCACCAATACACATCAACTATTTGACAGTACAGTTGGAAAATTCAGTCTGACATTGAACTCAAAGACGATAATTTGAATGCTATGGTCATCCAGTTAGCAAGTGTGCAGAAGAATTTACAACTTTTTTGGGTCGAATTCACGAAAAGGATTCACCTGCAAGAAGTTCGCCGCACGCATCATTTTCACATAATTAAAATGCCTCTCAAAGCCGACGATCACCGCACCGACATCTTTTGCCTGAATCAATGAATCAAAGTGCCAAGAAACCGCACTAGCATACTCTACATATCATCGAATAACAAAACACGTAGATTTCAGATCGACTGCGAAATAAATTCTGGAGTTGCCATAGCAATTATAAATCCTGGATTCCAGGTTTCAACTCCAGATTTTAGGCGATCCGGGAATATGCAAAAATGCATTCTCTTGTTTTTAAAATCTGCATTTATAATCTGTCCAAATACATTCCCTCCAATCCAAAATTTGGGTTTAAAAATGTAGGAACAGTAAAAACCCTTACGGGATCATCAAGACCGACGTGATAAATAAAGGCATCTTTGCTTAATAGATTCTCTTGATCGATATCTGTCCCATTAGGTGGATCGGGTCCACATCCGAAGTAGTCAATGTGCGCCTCGTCTAATTCTTCACAAAATCCTTGAGAGCCTATTAAATACGCTGTTTTGCCGCTCGTTTGGAAATCCCTCGACGATAGATAATGAATTATAACAGCGGCCGGGTTGACGATATTCTCCTAAGAAGTGCATCTTATAATTAAGAAGCTTAACATTCACAAAAGCATCAAAGAATGTGATAAAACACATGATAGCCGCGAAAAAACCTACGAATATTGGAGAAGTAACGAAAAAAGCCTTGAAATAGGCCCGAAAGGAAACAGAAAGTAATACCAGGAGTTCCGACAGCTATTTTCTTCCCTCCTCCCTCCTCTCAGCACCACATATTGGATCTTTTTACGGAATGCGACATAACCAGTAACAACATTCGCCAAACACGAGTGATTTAAACGGAAAAAAGATCACCCCCC
>JAARMF010001059.1:25511-53527 GCA_022844705.1 Toxascaris leonina | reverse complement strand
TGCCGTTGCCACCGTTGATTTCACGCTATCCATCAGCTCTTGAAGCAATGCTTGGACGATCGGTACAAGTTGGTGACGAATTTCTGCCATGATTTCCTCACGGAGGCTAACCCGTTTGTCAGCACGAAATTTGGCTTATGTCTCCTAATCCATAAAACATCTTCATCGCTACCTCAAAGTTGGGTGATAATTTGAGACTGCTAGTTGACAAGAACGGTGGTTAGCATCTCTAACCTCCCCGTTGGTTAGCATCTCTTTTCAGCATACAACCCTCCACGAAAAATAGGCGCGATAATACAAACAAGACAAAACAACTGAAGTGGAGATGCACTATACTTCTGTTTCTGACGCCCCTGCTCACTAGGTTTGCTGGCTCCTCTTGCACAACGACCCATTGTCCTTGTGCACGATCTTTTTTCTTGCCAGGTCGTCCATTCCATTCTGTACAGCTCTATCGAACAAGAGATCACATGCACTCGACGAGCATCTTCCCATTCGTAGAATAAGGCCAATGTTCTAAAAGAAGCTCGGTATGTGGCCTTCCAGATTGATCGTACCCTCCTGTTTACTCGGCCAACTGAGCAGTGTGGACGAAACCTGTGAGCACTTGACCACATCAGGAAAACTTTGAGCAGTAATACGAATTTTCGAAAACAAAAGAACAGGAATGGACGAATCTGATTTACGACATCAGCAAAGAAGGCTTTGTTCAAGAAAAGAAATGCTTTTACGGCGAAACCAGGGTGGATGAAAATGGTCCTCTCTGGATCATCACAGGTGGGTGGGACTATTACACGTTAGATGCATCAGCAGCGCCAGGCCACTCTCAGGACTGAGTGAGGAACAATCCCTCCTCACTTCGTTCATAAGCTATAATACTTTCACTTGTAGTAAACACCCGCCACCAGCCCATTTCACGAGTTGAACCACGCCCTCTGTGTGTTTAATTCCATAGCACACCTGCTCCTCCGTTAAGACAAAAATGTCGAATTTCAGTATTGGCAGCTAGCTTAAGAATTAGTCTGTTCGCGAAAATCGACGGAGGTTGTCCGCTTACAGCTGAGAAACCGATGTGTTCAGAACGTCCGAAGAGTTTAAAGGATAGCTCCACAGCTTCAACCTCAGAGCAGTGGTTCTGGCAAAAGTTCGAAGGGAATGGAGTTTCTCCTTGGGTTATCGCGATCAAGTGATAAGTGGAATTAGACCCACATATCCAGAAATATCTGTCTACCTCCAAATTTCTGAACAGTGGTGGTGGTTGCATCTTCATGCATCTGCACACAATTCACCGCTCTTCTGTTAAGCGCTGCTTTTGGAAAATTCGTACGGTTGGTTCTTTTATGTCTGTCGTGATAGTTTGGCAAACGGTTGAATCTTTTTATTTCAGTTCAAGAAAAGCAAAACTTCTGTTACAAATTTGCTGCATATTTTAGTATTTGGCATCCCTTACATCGAACAAAACTTCCCACAGATGACTAAGCAACACATCACTTTCGTTCTCGGTTAAACGATACCGTTCGAATAACACAGGGAGAAGGAAAGAGCACATAGGCTTCACTTGGCCGTGTTCACGACAGTGGTTTTTTACAGCTTTGATCACTAGTGGGTTCCTCTAATCGGAACACCCCGGCCAGGTTCAAACATACAACCACTGCGTAACATCCGGAATACGCCGAAATTTGTGACCTCTTCATTCAGGGAAACAGAGACACCATCGAAGAAAGAAACTGCTGAAACTTACCATCCCAAAAACAGTTCAAATGAAAGTGAACAGAAAGAATGAGTTCTTGGAAAGATGCTCAATCTGCCGAAGAGGCAATTTTCGAACCGGAATATGCGCTATTGTCCACTGCGCACTACTGATGTATGGCTAACATTCCCTTTAACAACACTGTACATATACATATGAAAGTAACTTCATAAAGACTACGCAACACATCCGAGAAGCGCCCTGATGAAGAGGCAAGAGCTGAGATTTTATTACACGGGGACGGGGTGAAGGAATGGGAGGTACAGGGTGGGTACGGTTTCATCAGAGCTGAACCTTGTAACACAGCTCATGCTCAGAAGAGGTGGAACAAGTAGAAGGCTGCAGCTTCAGTTATAGCGTCACAGTCCTCGAAGCGTCAGTTCCTTCCTTTGAGTTTATTGCTTGATTTTTCTACTCTTCAGCTTAATCTCCCTGCTTATGCACTGGGGATAAAAGGTATGCTTTCTAATATCTGACGGAATATGTGAAGCCGGAAATTATAAAGAAGTTTACTTGTTTGTTGGCACTGCAATGAAAACAATATGTGGCTAAAACATGCAACAACCCTTAAAAGTAAAAAATTTTAAGCGAACAACACTATATATTTGTAGATCTCCTCACACTCCTTCCTCTCCATAAGAGATGACGTTCTTTCTCATCGAATTATGTCAACGAAAGATTCTCGACAACATCACAGTGTGTTTTATTCTCAGACATAATTGTTAAACTGGCACGAAACAAAATCATCTAATCAGTGCAGATAATACTCAGTGATGTGCGACTTTAGGAAATAACAAAACACATCAAAGATCGTTTTGTATTATGGCTTGCAGTTACCCGAACTCTTTCTAAATGAACTCTTAAACAAAGAACGCATGAAGTTGTTGTGACATTATTGAAGAAGCACGGAATTATACCAGACACAACTGACAACGGACAGCATTACAATGCCATCCAAAAATACACTTCTGAGGGGTCATTGATCACACAGGAGGACAGCCCTGCGCGCCGATTTCCAATTAGTTTTCCACTGCAACGACGTTGTCCAAGTGAAAGAACACAACTGAATAAGGCTGAGACGCGAACTACGTTTGATAGACAGCACCACAAGCCAACAACACTAACATCACATACAGCTATGAGGTCTAAAAAATGAGCATAACTGCTCACGCAGACGATGTGATAGAATGCCGCATTGAAACATTCGGAAGGTTGCTTCACATCAAACTTAAAAACTATACCACATACTAAACACACCAAGTGCTTGTTTAATGTGGTGGGCTAACTGCATGTGAAAATACGCACAGCATATTCTCTTAACCATAAACAGATAGCACTAAACGCTTCACATTCTTTTGCATAGAACCAGCCGCCGAAAAGCTAAGTATGAAACAGAGTCCACTTTCGCAGATCACATCAGCTTCATCATCCTTCACGGTCATTTTCATATTTGGCAACCCATGCTCTAGCCTTTCACTTGTCCCTTTCACAAAAGACGAGTTGTTTGAAATTATGTCCGACTTTCAAATCTCCTCTATGATCATCTAATTTTATGCCTTTCCATTCAAAAATGTCCAATATAGCCGCAGTGTGTCCAGCGCCTTCCTTTCGCAGCTTCTGATCACACCGAAGGGTCGGTGTCGTTGGGCACCGACCCTTCGGTGTGCATCTCGAACTCTTTAAAAGTCGAGAGTGTCTTCCTTAGTCAGATTACACAGGCACAGTCAATTAAACGGAACAGCTAAATGCGCTCTTTTCCAACAAGTAAGTGAATTTCGTGTTGAGTTTGAGATGTCGTTCAGAAATTCACTACAAATCGATTCATCCGCCCCCGAAAGAGAACCAAACGGCGGAAATTACATGATTAAAAAAGGAATGTGAAGAATCACATACAGATCGCTGCATGGAAAATGCGAACAGCACCGTAAACGACAACATTATGCGAACATTTTGAATGTCCTCATAGAGCGGTTGAAGCGAATCATTACATCACGAATGCCGCATTAGCTTTGTCAATAGATCACTGAAATGAAAATGAAGCGCGACGATGAGGCTGTTTAACGACCTATTAGCAAATAATCTCAAAATTTACACAGAGTTCCAAATTGCGATTATACATTTGTAAAAAAGCCTTAGTGCACTTAATAACTCGCAATTTAAAAACGACAGAAACCACCTCCACAAAAAATACCCCAGGAAGCGACAATGAGAATACATTATCATAACATTTTGATAATAAACTTACATCGCCAGGCGGTATAAAAGATGCCCACTGATGTGTTCTTTTATCCATCCTAACTAGAACTGGTTAGAACTACAACAAAAAACCAACGTCATGTGTGCACAGAAAACAACCCTGCTGAACATTTGACGGGGTCCCGTTCAAGGATTCCATCTTCCTTTCGCGCAACTTCACAGATCAAATCTTTCGTCCAACAATCGAAAATCAGACCAGCCGTTCTCTTATTGTAGCTAATATGCCCACAGAATGAGCATCATAAGGAGCATCATTACCGCCAATCATCCAAAGCATTTCCAAAACACCTTCGAAATCAAATCCCTGAAAATGAACACCGATCATGCAATCACCGTATAACATTGTGTCCACATGCGCATAAACAAGAAAATAAGGTATTTTCAACTCAGTAAATTCGAACGGCGACGAATGGCTTGCCGCAATCTGGCGAATACCCCATTTAAGTACTGTTACCCTTTCCATTTTAGTTTGTCCGGCAGATCAGTTCCACTGAGCTCGAGGGGCAGAAGAGGAAGAATGGATTAATTACCTTGAAGTAATATCCATATTTCGAGCACATCCCATAATATAAAATTCACAGCGCACAACTAGCAAATGAAAATAACGTGAAATAGCGATAAACCAAATTTGAAAAAGTGAACAGTATAAAGTGAACGACATGAACGTAAATCAAACAAAACCAACCTTGCAAATGGAATATACGATATGGAATACCACGCCATCGCGATATACTGACCTATGACAAAGAAGAGCGCTAATGGTGCATTTGAAAGGATGAGCCCAGCGACCAAAGTAAGCACTATTGTTGCCACATATATGAAACTGGCAACGAAACGACCTCGCTCAAACATCTTCTGCAGTTGCTTGATCGGTCCCATTAGAAAGCACGTCCTGATGCACAAACGATATGCAACAAAGAGCACATTTTCGGCTCGAAATGAGCATATACGCGAAAATAAATTACGCAAAACCCACCTTACAGTGAACAATTATTCAATATGTAGAAACCATCGCAGTTTTTATTTAGAACTACAAAGATGAAGATGCCAAATTACTCACATTACATAAACGTACAAACAGAAGTGAACTACTAAGAAGTAACACCTTTGCGTGCAAAAATGTATTTTGTAAACGTAGCAATATTAATCTATATGCAATATTTATGCTCGTACATAGAAGAGAAAGACTGCCCACTTTTCCTTTTTCAGCACTGCCTGGTCTACTCAGCTTTTCTAATTCCGGCGATATGTAGGATAAAAAGAGATGCCGTATCGATGTTTCCAAAGACCATTGTAAGGTCGAGTCAAGTTGCCTTTGTTGAGAAAGACCATAAAGCACGCTTTATGCTGCTCGTAGTAGGTTGCAAAGATACTATGCAGGTGTACTGCTTACGAATCACACCACTTTTGGAGTCGCATCAGCAACTACCCCAAACGATATCAAAAATGAATAGAACTAGATTTTGTAATTTAGTATTTGCTCATGTAATTTAGTATTATATGTCCAAACAAGCAAAAGAAGTGGAAATGCAGAAACGTGGCGAGAATGGTAGCAAATGAATGAAAACTCGTTCAGAACTTCAATAATAACGCACCCAAGGAGCGAAATAATACTTCCCAACGAGACCATCACACAAAATCCAGTCACTCGACGTGTGAATAGTAAGGCACTGCCAAGCACTGAACACAGCAACGAAAGGAAGAAGCTTCCGATGAAACACTGCACCCGAAGGTCCCACGACAATGACGTGATTACTGTAAACTGCAACGGGTAATTATTACAGTCACTGTGCGCAAATGGAACAGTTAACGCTGCCAGGAAGTGCTAGACAGTGAGTGTTTCCCTAATACAAATATCCCTATTCCTTCCGCAGTTCTGAAAAGAATTTTGTTCTGTATTTTTGTAATACCAGAATTTTTTACAGACACCTTTCATTGGAATCTGTTCTAATATTGCATGCTAAAAATAAACACGCTTCTGACTATAGCAAAGGCATTTGTTGGAAAAACCGAAGTGAGGAAACCAAACCTCACTGCAGACATGTCGACAAAGTCTTAAGAGATGGACCACACACGCCGACAAAAAAGTGGGCAAGGATGGCAATCAGTCAGAATCCCTTAAACATTACTAAACATAAAGTTGCTCAAGCTTCAGTGGGAGGTGCGGAAAAACTCCAACTGCATATATCTGAATATGGACTGTTATGAAGATAACCTTCTAGAAGGTCGCGAAAAACACTGAATTCATCTCGAACATAGACTTCTAACAATAGCCTATACTTCAGCACCTTTCATAAGTTCCTATAAAAAGCATCGTAGTCTCTCAAAGTGCCGCATAAGTTCAACGAAAAACACTGCGTCTAATTTTTAGGTGCAACAGACAATGGCACTGCCAGGCGGTTCATCGCGGAACATCGCATAGAAGAACACCATGAGGCATAAGCATGCATCGTCTGCGTTGACGTAAAAACAAGTCACTGATATTTGTAGCGGATGTCATCTACCTTTCAATTCAATTTCGGCGGCGTATATCATGACCGCTCGCTTGCACCGGGTCATATCTCCTGCAATGCAGCTTTGGTATGTGCAGATGAAGGGATACATTATGTAAGTGAGGGAGGCAAAAGTCCATGTTGCAAAGGTGGTCTCTCTAGAAGAGAACGGGGAAAACGGGCAGACCGAGTGGAATATTTTTGCAGTAGTACTCACATCATCGTTCTCACTGTCAGTGCTCTGCACTTGCTCGGTAACTGGTGGTGGCGGTTCTGCTTCCTCATTACTGCCGCCAAGGCTGACAGCCCTTTTCAATCCTTCGAACATTGACGCTCTGAAAGAGATGAAACTGATGAATCAGTCAATCAAAGGGAAAGAAGGCATACACAGTTCTTCGACTGCAGCATCTGGAATTTCAAACATACCACCACGTTCGAATTATGAAATTTCTGTTTAACCCACGCGGAACGTGCTGCCCGATGTTCAGGAAAGGAGCACCACGTTGTCAGCGAAATTGCAACAATATATGGTCACCAAGCATTTGGCTAAATGCCGAATAACGCTTCTGTCACGACGTCTCTTCTGGATGGAGTTCGTGCAACTGACCACACCTGAGGAAAATACAGCTACCCAGATCCGAATAAATATTCACCACCCCTCTTATTCAACCATTACGCTTGCACGCATCATTGCTGAATATCGAACATTGCGCAATTTCGGGACTGCCGTTGAATTTTTGACATTTTTGCTACAAGAGCGAGAAAAATTCAGTTGAAACCAGTACTTCCTTCATTACAGCGCAATATTATTTTGAAACCCTCATCGCTGCAAAGCGAGGTTGTGGAAAGAAGATTATGGAAAAAAACGCATAAATGTTGTATTGATGGGGAAATTGATGAAGTCGAGAATAGAATAAAGAAAGTTCGAGAGAAGATGGTTGTCGTGGAATGTATGATGGATATGGGAGTTGAAGGAATCAAATACGAACATTTCACGGATCATTACGGAAGGCTGACAAATTTCTAGAATGAAACCTTGAAGGCACAACAATTGTTTGCTCATGCAATTGTGGGAGGAATTTTGTTCCATATGTGAACAAATCTGTTTTGAAATTGTTCACGGTAATATAGGTTTTTCTTGAGAGTTGATGTCGATAAGTACGTTGTTCCCTAAAAATGGATGAAGGATGTCTCGGGAGGAGGAAGAGAAAATGTCTTCAAGTAGTAAACGGCAAAAACGACAAACTTCCTTAAAACTGCCTTTCAAATTTGTCTGATCATCCTGCTTCGCCCTGTTTTCCTCATCATCTTGTTTCCTCAAGAAGGCATCGCCCTGTATTCTTGAGACAGACATTTTTATTGGCTTGTATTCTGCTCTTCTGTGCTCTGTAAAACGGCGGAAAACATTTTCTCGCTTTTCATGTGTCAAATTTCCTGCATGATACGCTGTGTGACTTTAGTAACTCATTTTCACCTTTGATTCAATTGCGTATATGAACGTCGGCGAATCACCAAGGAAGGCTGTGCGCCACAAGCTTCTGACTCTCGTTATCGTGGCTCAATGGTATGGGCGATTTCACGCATCCGATTCACAAAAAAAAAAACAACCAAAAAACAATCACATGTTCGCCCAGGAACAAGCTCGCACACCAGGATTCTCCTGAGATCGGTCACAGCAAGTGAGTGACTGCCATATGTTTGGTTGACCTCATGCCAGGTTTCTTCATTACATTTCAATATAAAGAAACCATTGCAGTTCGTGACGCAGAGATGGCAGGACGCCTCTGGGATCGTTCCTTCGATGGCTTTTAACGTAGGAACTTCGAAAATTAGGCTGTTCTTGCGCTTCTTCATACGGTTCTGTAATCGCAGCAGTAGGTTTTTTAAAATCTATTCAGAATCTGAATGACGATAGGTTCTTTGAGTGGCTAATAGGTGCACCGATCCTTTTGTTTATGTATAATGCTCACCTGAGAGTTGGAATGAATTCAAAAGAAGGAAATGAGAAGGTGGCGGCCAGCACCACTGCTTCAAACACAATTCCTCAAGAGAAGACTGCAATCATGAAACGAGCGCGTGGACCATACTGATGATATTCGCTAGTGTCACTAACTCCATGCCCCACTTTTTCGTTTTCGTGCAGCAGCATCGTTCATGGTGGTGATTTGGTACAACAAGCGCAGTGCGATAGTTGAAGGCACAATTGCCTAAGCGGAGCAATCGTTGTAAGCGAAGTGAATGGACTTAAGAATATGCCTCACATTTTGTGGATATAATGGACATCAAAACGACGCCAACTTGTTGGAAATGCCTTGACGTGTGCTTATCACGTTAGAAGGGGTGGTTGCTAAGAAAGTGACAGAAAATTGAGCTTTCATCTGAGTTGTTCGCTGAAGTAACTCAAAAAATTGAATCTCATGTTAAAATCGTCCTCACGTATTTTTAATGCAGCACTCAGTTTCTTTGGTTCGCATGTTCCCTGACACTGCGAAAAACCATTTTAATGGCCCATAGACGGTGAGACATACCGCCTTCAAAAATTTTTCTGGATTTCAGAAGCTCCTGACACTCTCATGCATTGTCGAGACGCTAGCTTTCAAATGCCACGCTGTTGTCATAGCGCATATTGTGGAATTCAACCATCTGTCAGGAGGTGAAAAGAGAGAGGTGATTTTAAATACTTGATCAGCTAAATAAATCGCTCCATGTTAATTGCATATCGGTGGTGTTGAAAATGTTTTCATTTTAAATGCTTTTTACTTCTCTTGAATTTCTGCCTAGCCTGTATGCGGGTAGAGAGGCAATTTGTGTCTTGGGAGGCAAATACCACTGAGGGAAGTCTAGCGTAGTCAGTGAAGCATAGTGGATCCTAGTGCAACTTCCTAATGAACGCTAGAAATTTGTGGTCATTGATATCAATTTTGTTAGCTTAGACTTCGGTATGGCCAGTGATGGCCTCAGATGGCTAGGATGCAGGAACCGAGCCTACCCCAGCAAGTGTTCGAATGGGGGTATGGGGGGGGGGATGGAAAAATCTCGTCAGAGTTAACCCAAGATTTCTGCATAATAACAGAGCAGTTTCAATGCGACATTTCATGCCCCTTCGAAATGGGTGGCCTGTATTCAGAAGAGCATTGCACCCTTCTCAAAACGCCCAATTTTTCAGTCGATATGTATATTATATTACATTGTAGTATGCACAGGAGCAAAACCTGTGCACTCAATCTGACTTCAAAGGTTGAAATGCACTATTGGAAATTGCGTTTTATAAAACTGTGTTAAAATCGACGTACTAGCAGTGTTTGACTGCAGCTTAATAATTAAGCCAAGTATAATTCTACCACACAGTTCAGTTTAGCCGCTCTCCTTTTGATTAGCTTCATTAACGTTATGTGCTACCTTTCCATTAGCTCGTCATTGCAAATTTTTGAACATTCCATCATATACCGCTTGAATCAGTCTGTAGATGAAAAATAATGTGGCTGAACCGGTTTGAGCGATCGAATCTTATATGATACCTTAATATGTGAACGTTTATGTATGAAAAGAAGTGCCGTTGATAACGTGAGCATATATATGAATACGGGAAATGCGCATTTGTTGGAGAAAACATATTCAATGGGGTGGTAAATATTTATGTGTGGAGGTTGGCGTGTGCTAATAAATAATTGTCTATAGGCGTCATACAATATTTTTGCAGAGGTGAAATAAAATAGCTCAATTTAATCATAACATTAATGTCAATGAAAGACCACATTGTTTGATGTAATTCATGTAAAAGCGATTGTGGTCACGACTTGTTAAAGTGCTCGATTTAACGGAATAAAGAATTCAGCCTCCGGCAGTATGCTATATCTTCAGCAAAATTCTTAGCTCAACAACATAAAGTTCGAAACTTTCCACGGAAGTTTCGAATTTTCCACAATGAGGCCTGAGAAATTTTCAAAATTTTTGACTCAATTGCCCTTGACGACGTCATTAGTGAATAGTGTAATAATGGAAGTTCACAATCAGGCGAATAAACGAATCGGCAATGCGTATCATGAAAATCTTAATCGACGACCGATACTTAAGAATAATTTTGTGTGGTCACCATAGTACCGAAGACCTCTACAAGGAGTGCCAAACGCAAAACATTAGCCAATTAATTACCGTCGAAACTAGTTGTTGAACCTCTTGATTAATGAGTTGATTAATTGGAAAATACAATTTCGTTGATTAAAGTAACCATCACAATGATTATCGCTGTAGAATCAGAGAATCATGTAACTCTACGTTCAATGGGCCTTCGAAACATTAATACAAGTGCTCCCTATCTTCCTTTTCGCCTTTCTTCAGCGACATCGAAGAAGTATATTTTAAAAGAAAAATAATTATCTACTCCTACCATCCAAAAATAATCTTCTAAAAGCTTGACCAGCCTCTATTATCTGTTATTCTCATTCGCGCAATATAGAGTTGTCGCTGTGTTCAATGCCAACTTCAGTCATTGCTGCTGAACATGAAGCTTCGAGAATGAATAATAGAGCTGGAAAAAACAATGATAGTATTAACTCAATAATTATTGTCGGTTGGCGTTTGCAGGTGTCAGCGATTCAAGCACTTCGCATATTTGAAGTTTGTGGGAGTTAAATGCGAACCAGTGAACGCGATTGGCAGTGCGAACAGTAGCACTAACTCGATCCACGTTCCTGCTTTGCTGGTAAAAGCGGCAGAAATCATCGGTGCAGCTGAGCATCTAGTTTTAACGTCTCTCAAGGTCTGACGACTCACAGCTGTTGCTTAAGTGCACAGCAAGTGATCGAGACAAGTGGTGTTGTGTCGCAATGTGCTTCTTGACTAGGTGCAATAACTGGTAGGTACTTAGTCATTCCAGTGCGTTGTTGCCGTGGTTGCTTATATGAGATATTAGCATGATCTTTCTCTTACCCCAATTGAGAAATGCAAAGTTTGAAGTCGAAATTTGTAGCAAAATCGGACAATATTCGTAAAATTTCGTTGGAAATCCTATCGAATTCGATGCGCTTTCACAATATTGCAGCATTCGGAAAACGATCCTGAAAACAATGCTGAGGAAACGCCGCCGCTACGGAGGATACTCTGCACAGTAGTGCTTTCTACGTGATATTGAGTATTCAAGTGCTAAAACATGCCAGTCATTCTCAGATAACGTTTCGGAATTTGTCAGCTGCATTTTCTCTTCTTTTCAAAACAATGTGTTCGTTTTCTTGTTGTGTTTTCATATTGAATGCCACAATAACAAACATGTTATCAATTGAACTGCGAGTTTTGTACTACTATTTTTAGAACTTTCGCTGAGTGAATCGCAATGACTGCACCGGTACATCGCCAACTACATACTCATCGTAGAGCATACGTTGCTATTCAATTACTTAAGTGAAGCAGCAAAAAGATTTGCTTATTTCCACAAGACAAGCACCAAATCCTTTTTGGAGTAATATCTGTTGCTGAGACTTAAAAACGTCATCATTATTAATGCAGTCCTTTTGAAAAATATTCTCGCACTCTCAGGATGGAAACAGAACACTATAATCGCGAATGATTACTGCATCACAAACGTTTTGGCACTGCAAGTTTTCCTGCAACGCCTCACTGTCACTATTTTACCTCGTCACGGCTATGTTGGGTGACAGTCTCAGATAATCTGGCTGAAACGGCACAAATCATCACCTCATCATGAAATTTCAACTACATGCAATAATGTATCATTTTGTTTGAATGAAGAATGAAAGAAGACCATTGCTGTATGACTGCTCGATTTTCCTATCACCGACTGACTCTTGATACATTGCGAACTGTAGATGTTCCAAAACTGCACCAGTCCATTGACGTAGAAGAACGTTTGATTCTAACAAAAGCTTGTTTGTCAAGAATGAATAGAAATAAAGCGATGTTTTCAAAACTGTTTTAGCGAATTATCAGTTCAGAGAAAGAGCCTAGCTTGTTCTAAAGGCCTCTGTTGGACTGTGGCTCGTCAGGAAAGCGCAACTATAGTTGTAAAACGCTCCTGTGTCTTGTTTAGCACAACTCTCGACTGAACGAACGGAACAGCGAACCTCATTAAGTGTGCGTCACTGATAAAGTCAAGCTATAGGCAAATATTCAATGCCACAATGTCAGTTGCGTTAAAAACAACGTAGGTATGACAACACCATACTCTAGAAGATACTTCAGCAACCAGTCTATTGCACTTGTTGCGAAAATTGTAGCTGTAGCAGTATTACATTGTTGAAATTATTGCAGAAGTAAACGAGCAATGCTGAAAGTTTGTCGCATTCCCTATCCATGTATGGTGATGCGATAATTAAAGGTGTTTAAGAAAAGGTGTTCCATCACTTACATTATCTTAGAAAGTATGACCTATTTTGTGCTTACAGTGCTTTTCGAACAAGCACTGCTATAGAGTGCAGGAGCACTGTTGTAAGGGGCAACGGCACTTTTACTGTATCGACAGTGTAGCGAAAAATGTTCTTTGCAGAAGCAAATGAATCAGCTCCACAAATTTCATCAATTTTGCATTGACTTTACGGTCTAATGTGGAAAAGTTAAACAACGGTAATTTTGATGGACAACTCGCAGCTTCTAACTATTGAAATGCAAGACAAACTGGTTATCATGCCACTCAACTTGACGTGGGGTAGAGGATGGCAGGAAAGGGAAGAGAGAGGTTTCGAGTCCGTAGGGGTCAAACATCAGCCTAAGGAAATGCACCAGAAAAGAGCGAAAGGAAAGTGACAGTATGACCTATGAGCACATGCTTGTTCGCTATGTTTACCACACAAAACGTTCATTCGCTCTGCGAAATTAGGGCATTAGGTGCCTCATTCACGGCCTCCGTAACACCTTCCGTGTCGTTTTCTCTGAACCTTTCCTTGCTTGGCAGCTATTTAGACGTTCTTCTCTTCTCACTCGTTATAAGCTTTTCACGCGCTTCTGTTGGATTTCTGATAGCGCATTGCACACCATTGGTCGATCTCGTAAACTTATCTCATCGTATCTCTATCTGTCTGTGGGCGGTATCAGTCCAAAAACTATAGCAAACCGACAGTATATGTGCCCCATCCCGAACAAATCTGTAAGTCAAATTCATTCGGTTCATGAATCCAGAAACGAGTTTCGGAGTGCATAAATGGCACTACGCATCATGATATATCGAAAGTATAGTTGAGCCGTCAATATTCATCAATTTTGAGCACCGAACACTCAAGTTACTGCCAAAATAGGTCTCAATGGCAGAATGGGAGGTTCGTAGTTGCATCATATGTGCACCCAGGATGTGTGTAGCGAGCATTGTTAAGAAAGATGAAGTCTACAGCATACTAAAATGCATACTAAAAAAGTTTTGACTAAACCTTTTGAATAAACCTTTTGAGTGCAACCACTGCTGTGAAACTGTCATATTAAATGAGCTGAGACATGTTGCAGTAACTTCAAGGGAAAATACTGTAAGCTTTTCACTCTGTAAAGAGGCGAATGGCAAAGTTGTACTTATGCGCAGATGTGCCCAGAGGCATCTATGTTTCTGCCTCTTTTCGGTAGTTTCAACCCACCATCTATCAGTTACGAAATTTTCATTGTTCTGGTGTGAGCCACTAGATGAACGCATCTAATGACCTTGAAGTCGACCCAGCAACTTCGGAAAGTTCCATTGACACCTGAATACCTATGAGAATTTGTGTGCATTTCATAACCGGTTGCTTTGCAATTGAATTGCAGTGAAAGAGGTCCGATTTCCATGCTGCTTTTTAAAAAGCGTTATATCACACAAAATTCAGCTGCGTTGTTCTGCATACGTTATTATTTATTATGTTATGCGTTTATCATAGTTATAATACTGCTAGTGTTCATAATCATCTGCAATATTAGGTGCATTTGGCACTTTGGTTTTCTACATATTTTAGTTAAGCGTATACGCTATGGCAATTCCTTTGCCGAGTTGAAATTCCATTCGCATGCACCAACCGGTCTCATAACTGCAAACAAATGATGAATAAATTAAATTATGCCATAACAATTGAAATGGTCTTACGATGCATGCAAATCTCCTGTGAAAAAAATTCATTTTCTGACTCGAGTGGTGCAGGATGGAGGACAGACCCATGCGAAGTGCACGCAACCTCTTTCAATTTATATGCCTAAAAGTTGTTTCGAAATTGATGCATCAATGTAAAGGATAGTACAACAGGCAATCGTATATTGGACATTATATCGGGCTATTCATTGGCCCGATATTTGACGCAGCTGCATATGCATAAACACATATATACAGACTTCAGTGCGCTTTACAAACGAAAACTAGGGCATAATGAATGTGAGGAATGGTAGCGGCTGCCACAATACGAGTCCAAGAAGTGAGGTTATCTCAAGCCAGCCAACACGGTAAACTGCCGCGAAGTGGAGGAAACGCGCAGTGATGCGTTGATAATCGACCAGTAGTGGGTTGGTAGCCTACCATTTGGCGATATATCATCTAAACTCTGCAACTCAGATTGCGATAGGTTCCAAATGTAAATAACCGAAATGGAAATAATTAGATGGCTACAGTTGCAAGCTCACCCTAACGCGCTTTGCAAATGCCAAAAGATGCATAAAAAGGAATGATTAAAATGGAGTTTAGATTGAGGCCATTAGATTGGCTATTAGATTGGCCATTGACGAGCCATTAGACTGGCTAAATAGGAATAAACTGGTGCGCATGCTTGCATATTTATTGGTAACAAAAGAAACCGGTGCACATGGCAAACTTGTATCGTATCAGTTTCACCTTCATACTTCGTCACCTGCTTTCACTCGGTTGATTTGACCAATCAAAAGTACCTATTGTCTTTCGCGTCTCTTCTCATCCACCGTTGCAATAACCTTTACGTTATCAAATATGAGTGTGCTTCCAGTTTGCTCGTTAAGAAATAGCAAACTAATTGAACTGTCACAAGGATGATAGTAAACAGAAGAGCAGTAGAAGAGTGGTAAATGGGCGTCGTTGACAGCACCTGCCACCAACCATAATGCGATCATCGAACACTGCTCGATTCAACGTATCGAATGTGGGGAGGTGTAAAGATCGATGATCTTAGAGCACAAATCTAGTTCAAGTGAATTGCAATCAACTCCAATATCAGCACACATGATTTGCCCTTCCGTGATCGCATAAAAGTGAATAACGTTGCCCACTTTTCACTAATTCAACAGCTTCAATCGCCGTTCATAAAGGTTTCCTATTTCACTCTTCTTTAAGCAGATTACTGTGCTTGCCTCATCGTACAGCATACTGGCCAGATGTGGCGCGTTTGTGTTGTTTTCTTTCCCTGTCTTCGCAGCATATGAAATACTCGCTGATTAAAGAGTTTTCGGTTCTTGAGAAGGAATGCCGAATAATGTTAGACATTTTAAAAGGGAAGTGAATGAGAAGAATCTCGTTGCTTGATCTCTCCTCCACCTTCCACTCGAAAGGTGTCCTCTTCGCTGTTCCTGCTGATTTTCTTAAGAGCGCACTTTGTGCAGTTTTATTTCGGTGTCTCACTGAAACGATCTTTGGTGCCCGCATCTCCGAAAAACACCGCTAAACGATTGTTTGCAATGAAGTGAAGGGAAATATGCTAACTCAACACCGGTAAACTTTGTGATTGATTTCAGGCAATGAACACGATGACTGATATCTTACCATTTACTATTTCTTTGCTAGCGGGCACTTGTTATTCACGTGAGTTTACCCAGATCGGATTCGGCGTCTTGCCAAGTCACGTTTCTTCGAGGCTCAATGGAAAGTCAAATTACGAGTACCGGAAACCGATGATTGCAAGGAGTACTGTGAAACAAAAGCTCGATCACTTCAACGACAGTGGAGCTCAGCTTTGGGATCAGGTTGCATTTAATTAACGAAACCAACTGAACTAAGTTCGGCAGTTGTGCATGTGAAGTCGCCTTGCTCGAAAAATTAATTGTCATAAGTGTTACTCTTTATATGTTGCAGTTGGGTAATTTGTTTGAGGAAAGACAAAAAATTGTTTGCAGCGTTAACATCATGCCATGATGTTAACTTATTTCTTAGCTGATAACACCTCATATCATGATTTATAATGATAGCGCTCGGCTGTATTTCGGCGTCACGTGGTAGTGACGATGGGCTAAAAATTCAGGCGCAGCTTAAATTGTATACGTGTGAAAATCAATGTGCAAGTTCTACAAGTCTTGCTCAACTTTTTATCGTCTTAACGAAATTTTTTTGCTTCAAATTGAAATAATTTTTGTATTTTCGGGATTTCATCATCACCTGTGACATCTAATGATCTCTTTGTGTACTCCGATAATTGGTCATTCGAACAAATTTTCCGTCTGAGGTGCGAATTTTTCATATATGCCACGATCAGTGATTTTTGCTGATGTAAGTGCATCCCTCAACCGTGAATATGCATCCTGTAGCATGCGGAATGCTCGGCTCATTTAACATAGCAAAGCATGAAAGGAATTTCGCTCCCTTCCTCCCCTCCACCTGCTGATCAAAGGAGCCCGTCTCACTTTCCCCTCTTCTTCTCTCGATCAAATGGGCCGGTCTTCCTCCTTCCCTCGTTTTCCCGCATCCAAATTAATGCAATACACTGCCCACAACTTTCTCCACGTTAAGTGTGTTGATCATTAAAGAATGTAGCCGTGATGCATTCACCCGTCACAGCTCCAAGCAATTGCACTGAGCGTTCGTTCTTAATGAGAAGTGACAGATTCGTTCTCTGCTCTTTCTTACAACGCTTTACGAGTGTCATCGTGATAAGGGATTGAAAAGGACAAATTTCAGCAATATCACAACATGGCTGCAAACACTGGCAGAGTTTTTGATAGCCGATCAGCTCTGGAATACGGGAAAAGCTGCCCTTTCCCCTCCCTCAGCTTCCCCTTTCTATTCTATTACACTTCCGCTCCACTTCCTTTGCCTCCTTCACCCCTGCAGCACCTCTCATCTCCACCTACTTTTCTACAGTACAGAAGGTCTAATGATGAAACTGTGCATTTACAAAGGTTCATGTATTAGCCGCGTCTTCCACTCTTCTCGGACGCCTACGAATCATTTATTTTGGAGTATAGCCATCTCTCAACTCCAAATAATTTTGCTGTCGTTTGCTGAAAGACGGTAAATCGCCAACTATAATTCCCGCTTCGAACGTCGATTTCCCTGTCCTTCTTCGATTTCGCATTTGCCTAAAAGCTGGGAGTTTCTAATGCTTGGCTGCGGCCGTATTTCAAACTGTTTAGGATCTGTTTAGATCTGGGCACTTATACACATAGTCTTACGGTTTACTGCATTTCTTGTGGTAGAATGCCTAATTTACAAATACGTAGTTGAAGATCTAATGGGCTCAACTGTGACATACATTACTTTGGTTTGATATCTTATAAGAACACCCACTTCAAACAATGTCTTAATGAGCGGAAATTTTTCTTGTTCGTTGAACATGAAAGAGTTCGGGGCTCGTTTATACTCACAAATATAGTAACCACTGCCTAATTTGTTCTTATTTGCGCAATAGTGGAAGCTGTTTGATTAAGCAACGTCGATATATTTGCGAACTATCAATGCTGCAAATTCGAATATTTGTTTGAATTTACTCGAACAATCGCTGCTCATCCTCATTTGCGATGCATTTGCTCCAGATTCATTCAAATCTGTGTCTAGTGGAAGACTCTTCAGTTTGCCTTTCAAAATACCGCATATGAGTTATTTAGAATACTCGCTCGTTTCTAAGAGATTTTCTTTGTTGCTACTTCCATCGCTATCTTTTTTCGCTTGCATAATTATAAGGCTTCGTTGAGCATACTATAGAGATCCCAAGTTCAGATTCAAGATCACGTTCTATCTCGGCCTAATATATTAAATGCTATGCGATGAGTGATTTATAAGAGACATTCGCCGAAAAGTTCACTTTCTGAAGGAACGTGTGTGGTATTGTTCACTGATAGATATGTAAGTTTTGCGCAGCATTGTGACAATCGTTTGCCGCTAACACCTCCGAAGCAAAGATGTAGTTTAAACGAAGTTCGCATCTGATCCCGCCTTTGTTGTTTTAATGCAAAAACTTGACACATATAGGCGCGACTTATGTTAAGAGATACACTTACGCACTTGGCGCAAGAAATTTCCTCATGAACTAGAAGCAGATTCAAAGTTGACACAACTCTTGCGCAGTAGCAGAATCTCCAAAATAACAAAACCGAAATTCCGGAAACGATGGAAACTCAAGAATTCCGAGCTGAAATTTCGCAACCTAACGCAAGAAGTCGGCGCAGCTCTGGAATATTCTATGCTTATGAAATGTGGAAAGGAATTGTCTGTGTTTGCACAACTGAAGTCTTGTATGCGCACGGCTACACCACACAGTGACGCAATGTGCTTTATATAGCGTACTTGCACACTTCACACTTATATTGCTCGTTGAAACGTTCAGTGGTTTCTGCATCGGAAGTCGCGTTCGCAGTCACCAAATGGACCCGTGTTCTTATTTATTGGTGGCGAAGGAGCAGCCGATCGAAACTGGCTAGCTAACGACGGTCTTCCACATGTGATATTGGCCGATCGAATGAACGCTAGCATCTACCTCCTCGAACACCGTTTCTACGGCAACAGCAGACCAACAAAGTGACGTTACCTTCTAATGCACATTATATGCTTGCCATCGTAACCTAAACTCTTACGAGATTTAACACATAAAATTCGCTTAATTGGACGAAGAGAGCATCATTATTCTTATATTTCATAGATTCAACATTGGAGCTCGTCGTTTGGATAGCAGCATTGCGTTGAACAATGGCATCTCTTCTAGCTGCTGTTTAAAATGACTCTCTTAAAACTGTATGACCCAGTGGGTTTATCGCGCACACCTGAAGCTCACTAAGTACTTCCTTCTAGAACCCCTTTTGTTGATCTTTGAATCAGGTGAGCAAGAGCAGGTGACAAGAACATTTAGACATTGTATCTTGGAGTACGGTAAAAGAGGAGCAAACCATCAGTGATGGAGCGGTTGTTTCTCAGCTCTAGGTGTGTTCGTAGCTTCGAGTTAGTTTTGAGTGTACAAAAACAATTTTCGTGCGTCCTATGTGTTGCATTGATTAACTCTTACGTAACTGCTGTGCAGAGTAAATTTGAAAAAAAAATCCATCGACATTTGACAAGCACTGATTGCAATTAGGCATACTGCCAATGGGTTTTTGCAATACTGAGACAGTGAAATTTTGCAGAGATATTTCGAAACGAAATCTCCATTATTTGAGTGCAAAACAAGCCGTTGAGGACATCAAAGCATTCGTTGAGCAAGTGAACAAACGCGAGGGATTCAACAATCCCAAGTGGATCGCTGTTGGTGGCAGTTATTCCGGTATATTTTTCGCGTCATCTCTTGAGGTGAACATGGATTGATCATTTTCTCTTTGAAGGAAGGAGAGGGATTGGTGAATCATTCCTCCCTTTCCTTCAAAGAGCTATGAAACATGTGTGAAAGGTACAGAACACTTGGCTTAGAACACACTTATTAATGATGCGCTTCGAATTGAGACCTCACTAGTGAAAACATAGTGATGAGACAGGAAAGTGCGACGACGGAATTCTCTTCAAGTTGATCGGCTAGCAACCTATTTCATTCACGCTAGGATAGGGGGGAATAGCTTCCTGAGTCATAAGCACTGATTGCAGTTAGGCACATTGCCAATGGGCTTTTGCAATATTGAGACAGCGAAATTTTGCAGAGATATTTCGAAACGAAATCTCCATTATTTGAGTGCAAAACAAGCCGTTGAGGACATCAAAGCATTCTTTGAGCAAGTGAGCAAACGTTTCCTTCCAGTCTTAGTCCGATCACTTTTCTCCTTCCACCTCGTCTACAAAACACTCATCCCGTTTTATGGATTGATACGAGAATTGGCTGCCGATGTCCTTGTATAATAAAAGTGAACTATGACATACATTCAGGAAGTCTTGCTGCGTGGTCACGCGAGAAATCGCCTCGTATAATCCGTGCTGCGGTCGCGAGTTCCGCACCACTGCTCGCGAAAGTGGATTTCAGTGGTGAGTAGACAAAGCTGTGTCATTATTGGTTTCGTGATGCTTCGCCATTGCGGGATCACAGTTATTCTCGGATAATCCCAACCCAAAATCGTAGACAAAGCTTGGGAAAACGGTGTCGAAAATGAAAAAAAAAGACACATTAAGAGGCTTACGTTACTACGATGTCTCGGCGTATCGCACCAACATTTGCTTCAGGTGGAAGTTGGGAATGGGTGGGATGGAGCGGTATCAGAGTACAAGTTTAACTGCAGCTGACCACCATAAACAGTAATTACTTTGAATTTTTGCTGCGTGCCAGCATCTAAATTATTAAAATAGCAATGTTGGTTTCGTTGACTGAAATGCCGCTTGGTCATTGATGAATAGGTCTAATTACTATTCGTTCATTTTTTTACAGAATTGTTGTACGACAGTTTTCCTTTAATGACCATCATCGGTTTCGGACAACTCTATTTGCTGAATATTGCACCCCCCCCCCCCTTCCTCTCCCAACCCTTCAGCTTTCTACTCGCCTCTGACTCTTGTGCCTTATCCTCAGCTCTTCTTTGAGGAAAGAAAACGGCGCTTCTAGAAGAACTACAGAGTTTATATCAGTGAGTCAGATATATCACTTTAATCGTCTTGTTTCAGAATTCGGTAAACAAGTGGAAACTATCGTAACAAGAGCGGATAAGAAATGCGCCTCCAATATTAGAAATCTTTTTCAAACGATGAAAGAAATGATGAAAAGTGCTGAGGGAAGGAGAGAAATTGTACGAATATTTAGGTGAGTTTTCTGAAAATTGTTCAAATAGTTCAAAAATATCTCTGTGGACGTTCGGCGATGGGGACAGGGAGCAGGGGTGGGGGGGGGGGGGGAAGGGGGAAAGCGGAGTTCTTTTGTTGTCTGTTCACACCCATCGTGCTGTTCAACGTGCTGGTTGCATGGTTCTGGGGGTGGTTCTAACCTCGATGTGATAGGAGATTGTTTGAATAATTACTGCTTTGACTCTTGGGTAGCATTCTACTTATTACTGCCCCACTACATAACGAACTACTACTGTAGTCTCAGTAATTCCCAAACATGGAAGAACATATGCCAGTGTTGAATGCAAAATGGCTCTTTGAGCGTAATGTTCGACCTCTTAAAGCTAGGTGTTAAAGCGCAGAGAATTTATTCGCATCAATTACTGCCAGGAACTTTTCAAATGAGATATTGCAACGGAAGCATGTGCAATTATTGCAGTTGTTATGCTGTATTTGCAGTTACCACTAAAGTATTTGAAACAATAACAAAATTATTCAAGTGGCACTCACTTTTGAGCTATTTCGATTGAATTTCTATAGCACAGTCCTCAGAAAGAATGACAACTTCAAGATGGCAAAAGCTAAGCGGAATATTCAAATGTCCAAAATAAAGAATATTCTTCCTGTCAGCCATGGGCCGAATATAAGATTTCATCCAATAAACGAAGCTGTTCAGTAGGGCTTATAATGCACAATGAATTCTCGACAGAGGTATTGATGAGTAGTGCTTCCGGACCATGGAGGGAGTCCCAATTCTGGAATTGATAGAACAAAATTTGGAAAATCAGAAGCATTCGATCGATGGTCATTTTGAAAGGAGCTACGGCATAAGAAACTTTTGCTATGGAGTGATCTTCGAGTTCTAGCTTCCGGAACAAATCTTTATAAATGAATTAACGGTGATATATCATTAATACTCACTTCAGAATTCTCTCCGGAAATTTATTAGAGAAGAGAGCATCGGGAATCTTTCAGCGTCAGTTTGTTATTGATATTCATTCGGCATGGTTCATCCCGCTCGCGGTTATTAGCAGATGGAATTGTCATCTCAGCTATCCCACGATTTGGCGGTTTCAAACGGGAACAAAGCAGTGGCGATGCCTGTTCTTTTATTGCGAGTAACGCAGAACTTTTTATCATTTTGTTATGTGACCACCTTGCAAAAATAAACGTTCCAACTTTCTAAAGGCATTTATGTCATCCACGTTGGTCTCCTTTATATTCTCGATAACGAGCATCCCCATCTCACACATCTCTGCTCATTCCAGGTTGGACGATTCTCTGACTCGTCAAAGCGTCAATGAAAAGGATATCCAAAATTTCTTCTTCGTTGTCAGAAATTACATCAATTATATCGTCATGCACAGCTCTATTAACGCTGTGAGTCAATTTTGTTATATTATCAGAGTTCCTCAGCGATGTTAGATTATATACAGTATTTAACTTTTTATAAGCTCGTAACATTCGTATCTTTTCGAAAGTTAGTGGAAAAATAAAGAGGTATGTCAACGGTAATTTAATAAGTTTTTCAGTTTGTTTCAGCACCATGTAACGGTTTCCTTTAACCCTATGTGGGTTTAACATTTCGGCAGGTCGCATAGTGATCTTCAATAAAACATGTTCACTATGCCGTTTCGTTGACGTCTATTGCCATCCGCCGTTCATGAAGAGAACTCTCTCATTTTCCTACGTGTGGTTAAACCCTTCACGTTGGGAAGTCCTTGCAAAACAAATAACACTTCATGTACTCATCTTGTCAGATGGCAGTGTCCACACTCGTTGCAGAGTTACATGCCACAAAAGTGAAAATTGTGGTTACATGCTCACGCGTGAAGAAACTCCACCAATACGGGAAAATGATTCTTTTTGCTACAGTGTCCGCATTGCACAAGCACATGCCGTTTCTCCTACGGATACACAAGCGGTATAGTGTTGACTTGAGCTCGCTGTGAGTTATATTCGGCAAATTCTTGAATTCCCACCTCCAAATCTTTCACCCTCTCCAATCTTCTGAATTTTGGAACACCCCTGCTGCTGACCGTAATCAAGCATTAATTTCAGCGTATGCATCGTGATGTGTTAACGCTACGATCAATGTGCCAAAGACTGAATGGAACATCAGTTCAGTCACTTCGTGATATGATCTCAATGGTGATGGTTGCATATGGCAAATCAGCGAATACCTCAGTTGATGTTAGCTACGAAAGCTTTGTCAACTTTATGAGAGACGAGCGATACGGTCGTCCAAGCACACAACGTATCTCATTTATTTCTCACCTATGATGCAAATTATTTTCACTAGGCTCGTATTTTAGCGGACAACAATTTTGTTCACGTAGTCCTTTTTTTCCTTTCCCTGAGGCTGTTAACTAGTTCATATTGGGTCTAATAGAACTCATGCGGATTGTGTAATGTGTGGGAAAGCGTTCTTGTTAAATGCGCGAAATCAGATTGATTCATTTGCTCGTATAACAAAGGGATCCCTCCTTCCCTTTTCTCATAAAGTGAAATTCAAGGCGAAAACTTCGAGCTACCTCTATGTGTTAATCAACTGCCCTGCATCTGTCAGGAATCCTCACTCTTTTTCAAAAAGAGTTCCATCATTTTTACATCTTGACCCTTACGCTATACTGCTTTCCGACAAACTTCGAGCTTGATGTCCCCCGATCCAATATTACTACGTTACCTGGAGTATTTTCAGCGCGTGCCTGGCTATATCAGAACTGTAATGAATTTGGACATTTTGCAACCAGCGAGGATCCGGACGGCATTTATGGCGACACTGTCCCCCTGAGGTTTGCATCGAGCTAATCTACGCTTTCTGTTCGCATAAATTGGGGCATATCTTTGTGTTCACACAATCTCGAGTTAATTATTAGTGTGAGGAATGCTTATTCAATGATCGCTATTTTCCTGACGTTAGAAGGCGAAAGTGTCTCTGATGCAGCGAAAATATCGATAAGTCAGTAGAGGCAAAACGTTGCCGATTCTTAACCTGGCTTTGATCCTCACATTCTTATCACACTCCCTGCAGTCTTAATTTCTTTATATGTGCATAGCATTTTTGATCTGAAACGAATGAATTCCAATGTTTTTGGCAGCTCATTATTTCAGGAAAAAAGTGATGTTGAGAAAAGACAGATAAGGACACTTGGACGACATTAGAGGCTTGAATATTCGAATAGGAAGCACTACAGATAGATTTCTACTGTTGTCTATCGCAGTGGATGTGAAATTCTGCACGCAGCAAAAAACTTGGCAATTCTGAGAATGAACTGTTCACTTTTTTGTGCTTGAAGGGTAAATCGCATCAAAGTTTAAATATAGGGTTCGCACATTCGACCTGCTTCAGGAAATTCGATGCGGTAATGAAATTCACGCGTTTTTTGTCACACTTGCTTCGAATTGAAAGTGGTGAAGGGGAGAGGGAAGAGGGAAGGGCACATGAATTTTTCTTCACCACTTTTCTTCGTCATAATTGAGTGTATTTGGTGGTTCGGGATTCCAGTATCTCCAATATATTAACTTGCTAATTGCATTTGTCAGTCGAGTAGTCCAGCTTAGAGAAGTGGAGAAGAATTGACTGACATTCGGACAGCATATTGCTAACGTTCTCTTTTTTGTAATAAAGCTACATGAACAAACATTGCTTATTGCACGCAAACTTTGAACGAAGATCGTCTTCTGTGGGACTGCATATAACTGATGCTCGATATTATTCTTGTCTTGCCTCCATATGTAAAAAGCAAGCAGGAATTAGTTTTCAGCATCAGTGACATAGATAGCTACTTATGCCACCTCTAGTGCTTCAACAACGCACAACTGTCCAGCTGTATCGCCTGCACTATTTACAGTCGTTGATTCATGTCATTCATGTAATGTGATGCCACCACGTCCTCCACACTCCACTCGTTAAACTTCATATACCTCTCTCTATTTAATTCACTAGCATCCCACAGATGGTAAACAGAGCGAGAGCCACATTTCACGACGCATTTCACCACTATTATGATTTCTAAAGGCGATATTACGTAGCGGACGTTTCATACAATCATAAACGAATGGAAATTTTCTATCTAAGCGAAATTTGCTGCACATTGCATAAAATATACATCAGTATTATATAGATAACAATGACCGCGATGATATTTTTATGACTTTTAGTTTCTTTATTGCACGATGTCGAGATGTGTTTGGAGAGGAATATACGAAAGAACGGATTCTAAAGAATATCGCCGATACGAACGATTATTTCGGAGGCAACAGAAATTTTAAGGTGCTTCAACTTTTTCAATTCTTCGAGCACTGCTCTAATCCTATTAGCTTATCACAACCGTCACTGTGCACTATTGTGTTTCATTCAGGGATATTCCCACAACGACTTCGTGAAAACAATTTCCTACTATATTTCTCGTGTTTAAAACGAAACTGTTAAGCGTGACTGTACACAATACTGTTCTATTTCTGCAGGCCAATAAAGCAGATTATATAATGGTATAATCACTATCACCCCGCAAAAATTATGCCATTTGATTCCTGTCTTTTGCCTGCTTCGCAAACTTCCTCGCAAAAAGTTTTTGCTAAGAAGCAGTTGCTGTTTCGATCAGTTACTTGCCTCTTGCGGAAAGATGGCTGATGCATAGCAATGCAGAAAAGTTGGGAATCTTGTAGCAGTTGGCGATTGGGAAGGGCATATATAGGGAAGGTGGGACGCCGGAAGGTTTTTATCAAGTTCCGTTAATAAAACCGTTATGTAATCAGGCATCGAGCCATCTTGATAAGTGTGCCTCACTCTACTTAACACGCATACAACTATGTAGAATTGTGCTGTTCCTTCGGCACGGTGTCGGTAAAAGTAGAGGTAATCATAGTTAAAGTTTAGTGGGAGTGAGCCGTTGCGACTACCGTCCTACCACTTCGACAAAAAGTGAAACTAAATTGAAGAATAATTCAGAATGTTAGAATAAAAGCATAATTTAGATTCATCAAACAATTGAAATACAGTTGTTGATTCCTAATTGGCAGCACAGTGTTCAATATTTCCCTTCTTCGAGCAAAACTGTGCTAGTCTCAAATAATTTATCCTCTTGTGTTTTCCTCATATAGAGGTTTGAAATGTTGACAATGTATAGAGATCATCTCTAATTGTCTCTATTCACTCTATGATCGCACCTGATTGTCACAAAACCTTGCGATGCTGAAATTCGCCACATACAATATTGTCTTGTGGGCTGCTTAGCGAGGCATTTTTTCAGTTCACGCTGCTCCATTGGCCTCTATTTTCTGTTTTTACTGCTTCTGTTTCACTTGAAAGACCATTCTCCTGAGCACTGATAGTACATCCCATGGTGGTCCACCTGCTGTATCTGACGGATCCCTTAAACCTGAGTTCGATATTTTGATTTTCTGAATAGACTCTTGACCAGGAATTGACAGCCTAGGTATAACGCATGCCAGATATGAAGCGTGAGCTTACAGCTATCGTTGAAACTCGAATTCTTCCCAATCTGACCGATATCTGATCCGTTAAACTGAACCTTTGATTAAAGCCTTTAAAGTCCAAGTTAAATGAAGTGGTGTGGGGTGAAGATGCTGAGTCAGAAGTTTTTGTTACTCAGATTTTGAAGGCATGAATGTAAATCTGTGCTGATAGAGAAGGAAGATTATGATGTGAAAATAGCCTTTCAATAGACTATCAATAAAACAGACTTCATTATTGATCCTGTTTCTGCCCCTGGGCGTTTATTTTTAGTGCACCGTACTGACCCAGCTCTATTCTGCGGTCATTAGACAAATGAATTCAATTAAATGAGAATTTGCATCCCAAAGACATTCAGGCAACTGATGTCATTTTCCCAAATGGTTCCGACGATCCGTGGTTTGCTCTCGGCGTCCTAGAGGCAAATGGAAACGACGTCATTTTTATTGACGGTGAGGTTCTAAAACACTTTTATAATTTTTCACTAGCCTTTATTTATTTGAATTTTTACTTGTGTTACTTGCGCGGTTTTTTGTTCCTTGTTCCCGGAGAGTGCTAAGTTGAGAAAGGCTGGAACTCCTATCTTTTGCTCATTGAGCGATGGTGTTTGTCCTATGGCTTATTGCGCTTGATCCTTGATGGACTTTGAACCCTTCCATGAGCCGAACGAAGGAACGGGGCTGCGGCTGAAAGCTGTGCTGCCAAGTTTGGTCTTAGCTGTGCTCCTTTGCTCCACTTCAACGCGTGAGTGTGCACTGGCATCTGGAAAGGATTCTTTCTATGTTTCATAATTCATGGCTATTTGCATGAAAGAGTTCAAGGGAGAGGGTCTGAGCATACGGCAGTAGCGTAGTCGATGGGTGCCACTGCTTGAACAACTTGAGGTCGGGCTTTGAGTTGTCGCTGTTCTGTGCACTTTTAGCTCCCACCTCTGTTCTCCTGTTAATTATGAAATGTATTATAGCATTTTGGAACTATTGAGCCGTTAAGATTGCTATTCCTTTCAGATAAGCCGGGAGGGTAAAGTTCTGCACTAAAGTTTTCATTCTCTGAACCAGTCTCTTCTTGCATTTTTTTTCATGGCGCATATTTTGAGTCAACATTTACATCGCCGCTATAAACTTATGTATAAACTCGCACGATAGACAGTCTAGAAAAAAGCTTTTGCAGAAAAGAGCGGGCGGA
>JAARMF010001059.1:15175-25314 GCA_022844705.1 Toxascaris leonina | reverse complement strand
GTAGAAGTGACAGCCGAATAGAGCAGAAAAAATTTCATAGTTTACATACGATATCCCCAGTTCAGATGAGGCATTGAACAGAATGTTTTGTGGGTTTAGAGAATGGATGTTTGATTGTTTGTAGGTACAAGTCACGTCGCTGACATGTATCCACCTCGTAGTTCCGATCCCCAATCGCTGCAGTGGGCTCAGCAGAGGATACGACAAAGGCTCGAAGAATTTATGTCTTAATTTTGTAATTATGTGCGCTGCAAATGTCTGTATTAAATGGATAATAAATGCTCAGCTCATTCAGACATGGCCAGTCTGACAGCAAACCTTGCGGTGATGTAAGAACAGTAAAGATTATCATTGCTGTTAGTAGATTATATGAAAATAAGCCTCCTGAAACTGATACGGCAGTGAGATTGAAATATCTTGGTTTTTGCTTTTGGCCGATAAGAAGTCAAGTAAACAAGGCGACACTTCTGGATGAACTGTTTATTAAAGGTGTTTCTGATAGTAACAGAGGTGAAGAAGTGCATCAGAAAGCTGCCACGACAGCATTCTCGAATTTCGCTCGTCTTCCCGGTTGGTTTCATAAATCACAAACGAACAATCAAATATGCGCAATGTTGTATTCACATCACATCTACCCCAACCACTTGCACCGATCATCCTCGAGAGATTCATTTTTAATGCAAAATGTGTGAAAACTGTTTGACATATTCAGACGTTCTGAACTGTTTTCGAAGTAGATGGATCAACAGGAAAGGCGATACATCGGGTCATTTGTTCCTGGTTCTCGAGTTGAAACTACCAAAGAGACAAACAGACAGACTGACAGACAAGCACAAAGACACGTAGGTAAGAACGCGGCATTGCCGCAATGCGATCTCCAAAACACAAGTACCAAATTTGGGGAAGCATATCATAAGTGGCCAACAATGGAAAATAGCAAAAACCGCCCTCGGGACGGTTTGCTTTTCACCTGGAATGATCCCGAGATTATTTTCCGATAGTTTGGTGCGACAGTCTGTAGGCACCCCCAAACTCATCGTCCACCTATAGGCGGGGAAAAATATGCTATAAAACGTGTGTGATCGTCTCAGGTGGTAATGAAAACACCACCTTGAGGTGATGGTTATTTAACGCTCCACCTCAAGTGCAGGAACGTTTGACATGGATGTGAATTTCACGTGGTATTTTGAAATTTTGGAAACATCGACAGGGTGTCGCACTAAAATGCCTGAAAATAAGTTCAGTGTCACCTCAGGTTAAACTAGATCACTGCTCTTACAACCTTCAGCGTCTCCTACGTCTCTACCCCATCGCTCCCCCCTCTCAAGTGAACATAGAACAGTACATATAGGCCATTGGTCACTCACTATGCACAATTTCGCTTGTCCTCATGAATGCCTGAATCAATCCAGTTGGCGGCTTGCCAATCGGTCGGAGGCCGCGCATGGCTGAGCGTGTCGGCGAGTATTCGTCGATCACTGTAACTTTGTTTTCTTGTCCCAAAGTGGTGGTTGCAGCCGTTGTGTTCATTTACTGTAAAGAAGTAATGCTGAGGTTGGTGAAGGCAATGAACACTGCTCTATCACATTTGTATTCTATCGATATTTTTGCGTAAATCGAAATATTACCCTAGTAGTTGACGAAATGATTTGGTTTGTTCAGTGATTGTATCGACTGATTGATTGCGGCGGATTGTTTAATTGAAAATCATCTGGATAGCGGTTTAACGGAAAGCAATTTCCAGCGAAAACTTCCACCTTAAAACTGAACTGAGGTGGTTACATTAAAGCAGCGCAAATACTAATTCAGTTCATTTCGGAAATTATCAGAAATCATCCTTAATTACCGCAATACATCTTCGCCCGTACGTCTGCATTTATGACTCAAAAAGTGATTATCACATGCTGACGTACTTTGAAGAGAGAGTTAAATGAGTTAAAGAGCTTGTTAGCCAGTGCGGTGCTAGATGCGCATCAACTTGAATGTAATGCTATTTCTCTTAGGTATTTGTGCTGCTCGCATTCATTAACTCATCTAGTGACACTTCACTCTTCGACTGTGATCGAAAATGTCTCACTTATACCCTTAAGATTTTTGATTTTCGTTCCATCCAACTGATAGAAGTTGGCAGCCAATCGAATTTACAAGTTGAAAAGTCCATGGGAACTGAACCATTTTTAACGCAAATTAGCAGTCAAAAGTAAAGGTTATGATGTCGACGGGATTCATACGGAATTCGTTTCTTTCCATGAAGCAAAAGATGTTGGGCTTTCCATTGTAAGGCAAAGATGAATTCTGTGCAAATTTCTATTGAATAAATGTTTCCATAGAATTCGGCTGAAATTTCTAAGATTTTGTTCGCAATTGGAAGTATTATGGGGAAGGTGGAGAGAGAGTAGGGAAAGGCTCTAGGAACTCGAACTTCACGTCTACGCCAGTGACCCGACCTTCAGCTGAGGCGTTGCCGATAAGGTATTTCTCAGTGGGACTCTCAACCTTTAATTTCGGTAGAGAGGGCTCTTTATTCATCAGTTTTCTCCTGTGCAGGTGTATCAGTGTTTTTGAAACCCTTGACGAATGTAGGTTAGTTGCGTTATGATCGCCTACGAAGAGCAGTTATCGATTATCGCGAAACATGACGTGAATGAAGGTTTCTGCGTTTAGTGCAGAATGCACGTTTGCTATATGTTCTTCATGCAATCAATACTGCTATGCCCAATATTTTATCGCGTAGGGTCGCACGCTTTATGTCAAATGTAGTTGCCGTATAGCTTGGAATTGACTTGTGGCTGTTTGTACGCAACCATGCAGTGGCTATCAGTGTTTTGAAAGTGAGCTTCCTCTTCCTCTTTGCAATCCTCTTCTTTGAACAGTTTGTTGTTTGGCACTTGCGCCGATGGAGCTTTAGTAAAGTATGCATTGTACAACTTTTTCTTGCAGTAAACAGAGCCGTGAGTCAGGTATTTCGTTCGCCGTTTTTGCTGCTCGACTACTCCCATAACACTTTTACAAACGCTTTTTGGCTTGTGGACTTGAATGGTAATTTTACGCGAACCATCAGCCATCAGAGGTTTTTTTTGACTGAACGACTTTCTCCCCCATCTACAAGCACTTTTGGTTCCTGAATAGAAAATTCTTCGAAGAGCGCTAGTTCAAGGCCTCTGAAGTTGATTGCATTCCCGAAACATTTAAAATTCTCCTTGCCTCGAAGTCAGAATTTCTGAATAGTGCTCCTCACTGTTCTACCGTTTCTCACGCTACCAGTTGTGCGGTTGCTGAAATATCGCCAGATAATTATTATCGTCATTTTTTTCATTGTTTATTAGACTAGGTTGAAATGTCTCCCTGCGCATGCTTAGCTCAAAAGTGAAGTTTCCCTTCTTAGAGAGGCATCATGAATTGTTTCAAAAATATATTAACTATTCGTAATCTAGCCAGCTACATCCTATATTCTTGCATGATTCCAAGAAATGCGATTATCTTTCGTGGTTGTTCGCAACAACATATTCTTATCGCTAAAGTTTTCATTGGGAAAACGTGGAATTTTTGGATAGGACGGAACTAATGCGAATCTCGTAGGTTTTATTTGCTCAGACTGAGTGTAGTGTTCACAACACACCATAATATTTCCGCTATGAATTCATTGTTCGCTACACTCATCTCCTCTTTCAGTATTTTCTGCAGTACCGTTTCGTTCACCTCTCAAAATCTTTTTGCACTATTCTCGTGATTTCGTTGTTTTTCGATTACATTTTGATCGATTGAAAATGAGATCATATAATGATGATTTACAATATCGAATTATAAACTTTCATATATCGATTATTCCTGAGTGGTCATTGACAGATATCATTGTTGAAGAAATTGACTGTTACATTAAAATGACGCCTAGTTTTTTCGCAATGCGAGATAAATGCCGATATTGATGAGTGTAAATATTACTTGCATGCAGGATTCTCGAGCATTCTGCAGATATGCATTCTCGACATCTTTTTCAGTTGTTTAGGCGGTAATCTTCTATGAACTAGCGGGCAAATCCGCAAAGAGGGTGGTACGATATGCGCTTTTTGTGGTTGAAAGAACAGCAAAGCAATTTTAGCACACATTTCGCTCCGCTACTAATTGCAGCTTCAAATAGTTTCTGTATAGGAAAGATGTATGAGAGTAGAAAACAAAACCGTGCGAGTAAGCTGTCAAAACTAATATTTTTGGCTTTACATTAGCAGTTGCGATGAACCGAAATTTGGTTGGTTGACTTGCGACCAAATTCGATTCTCGCCTTTTTTATCTTTCGATTCTAATCAAGGTTCGCTTCTAGCCAAGTTTCTTCGGTTGTTTTTCGACTACAGTTTTCTGGAACGCATTCACTTCGGATCAAAAGCTAGAGCTAGCCGAATGCTTTCGATGGGAGCCAAAGGAAATCCTCCAAGTTTAGTTGAATCCCGCCAAATTTCTGCAACAAACGATTTCGGATGTAATTAATATTTTTCATTCATTAGTAATAATTATATGCAGCAGTCAAACACATATAACTGAAGATGTTTTCGAGGAATGGAGTGTAAGAAGTGGAACTGTTACAGGTCTGGTTGTCGCTGATTCGGCGTTGACTTCTATTGAACGCTTGAAACGGACGGTTCGTTTGGCTACCTTAACGGCGCTGGCCACCAAGAAGCAATCGTCGACAAGCCTAATTGAGGTGAGTCATCTGCTGATCAACTTTCACAGCATCCTTTCTTTGCTTCCACCCAAGTTGATACATTTTGAAGGGGATTGTGAGTTTCACTGCTGAGCATGTTTGCATTTCTAGTGTTATGGCCATTGACAAATAAGGTCGAAGGCTGAACGTAGAACTTATGAATGAGCTGACTTAAGCAATATTCGGCTTCGGATACCGGCTGATACGACAATCGTTCAAGTAAAGAATCAGATGTATCCGAGGACATTCTTGCGAGGGATGTCATCGATATACATCTGAACGGGTCGTTGATGATCGATGTATTTGACAGTCGCATCATCAGAATGTGTAAGCGAAGTTTTGAAGGTGATTTTTTTCGCGAAGATTATTTGGCTGATCACCACGATCTGCACCAAAAATGTAAGACACCAATTTCGTTCTCATCCTTTCCTTTTCAGAGAAAAATAAAACTTTTCAGTATTAACCTTCTTCGCGCTTCACCATTATCTGTTAACGACCAGTGATAAACGTTGGCCCTCTTTTGTCATCAACCATAACGACTACAGCGTGAAGGAATTAATTGGAGAGAACGCATCGCAACTTCCAGAAACATCTCAGCAAAACTTCAGTGTAACCATATCGAATACGCGCCGCACTATAGACCCACACTGTAGGAAACTAATCTCAAAATCAGTCACCATTGCTATTCGCGCTGCTTGTATGTCGATGTCTGCGACGATAGTTTTTGCAGTCAGTAATGCTCACTTTATCACCGTGTGAAGGAAATTTGAATGTTCAGTGAAGTTTGTTCGTACAGCCCACTAGTGCACACGAGAAAATTCCTTCAGAAACGTTTTTGACGATGGATTCGTTCATTCAGGACGAGGTTCCATAGGGTATTCCAGATCCCTCGTGTGTCCAGCACCTAACTGTTGTGTTGATGTATTCTGCACGAAGCGCTGAACCCTGATCCATTCTAATACAATTGCTATTATTTACAATGCATGTGTGTTGATAGGCTGATCTAATGTAATCTTAAGGTTCACAGAGCAGTATTGCTGAACAGCAATGATATTATGCGCTTTTTATGAGGATGAGCAAGTATACGGAAACTTCTGTGCAAGTTCATTCTAGTGCCTGGTCGGAGTTCACACCGTCAGTTCACATCATTATCACACCCAACCTGTTAGCACTGAAAGAGTGAGTTTTAACGCTGAATTTCGACCCTAATTGGCAGTCTTCGCTGTTGCAAACCTCATGTTAGTATTTGTTAATATCGGATGATGAGTGTCGATCTTGATATCAGAAGACTAAGTGATAAGACTCAACACACACTACTTATAGAAGTTGTTTCTTGAAGTCTCTTTTGGATGCTGGAGGGAGTAGTGAGATGAGAGTCAGAAAGTGTACGCAAGAAGAAATTTGAAGGAGTTCGGCGCAATATTGGTCCGTTTTTCTCGCCGTTTTTACGAAACACATTCGAACTACTTGAAGTCTTAATTGCTTCTCAAAGTGAAATTACTTCAACAACTACGGAACCAGCCAGCAATAATTCTCAGACTTCAACTCGTAAGATAAGTTCTTCTTTAAAACAACTTTGTCCATTTTTGATGATGTGTAGTGACGTAGCTGCGTTATTGGTACTGTTGCTCACGTCGGTTGTGATCCCTGATGGAACACACTTTCGAAACTAAATTGGTTTACAGAAGTTTGGCTCATATTCCTATTAAGTTAGATGTTCCGTATCACTCGGGATAGCGCGATGTCATGTGAAGCCAAGCTAACAGCTCGAAAGATTGTATGTATTTGCATGTTTTGCCCTCAAACTGCGTTGCGTAAATCGCGTTCTGTCGCCGAACTAAGACGATCTGCATGGCGCATCTCTCGTTACCCTCCTCCCCAATCTATTCACCTGTCTCCCTTTCGTTACAAAAATTTCTTGGTGACGTCAAAGAATTTCTATCTTATTATTTCATCGTATTCTTCCATCCCCTTTCTTCAACGTTTCCTGTTTTCCTCCCTCATTATTCATTGCTTCGGTTTTTCAAACTATGAGGTTCTGCAGTTGTGTGAGAGACAATGAGGCAAATAGGAATGGGAAATCCTTTTTCGGAATAGGCATGCTGTGCAGCTGTTTCACTGAGGTGACTGTGTATGCGGGTGCGGCTGCCATTCCGCCACGCTGCGATTAAGTCTTTTTACCTAGCCTGCAATCAGTTAAACGTGATCCTCGTTGCAGATGTGCCTGATGCTAAAGCGGCTTCTTACACTTTTTGATGCTCCCTTCCGAATACTACATTTTTTCACTTTAGCGCGTTTCCATATGCAACAACACATTGTGCGACGTCGCAATGTAGTAATATCGATATGCAAATGCAGTGTTGTATCCTTCTGCTGCAGTAATTGTAATTTATTGATCTCCCAAAGAAAATTTCGTTGAAACTCTTTCGGCACATTTGTTTTTGCCGAAGAACTAGATTTACTTGTTATTAATTTTCTTCAGTGAGTTTCGTACGGGTCGTGCACAATTAAAACTTTAATCAAAACAGTGCTAATTGCACTTCCTGCTGAAAGGTTATTTTGGGGAAAGGAGGTAACCTCTTGAGTTCACTTACCGGGCGAATGATTCTATATCAATATTTTTTTCTGATTTTCATGAAAGCACCTAGTAAAAAGTATATAAACAATAGGGATCAACACCACAAATTATATGTGATAATGGTGAGTGGAAGAAATGTGAATCTTATTGCCATCGAAGAAATGAATTGCAGCTAAGTGGTTAATGCAATGAGCAAGCTTAAACACAACAAATATCACTCGTGAACCATTCTTTTTTTTAGCCTGAGTTCTTCATATCGCTTCAGAAATATTTCTCATCGTCGTATTTGTATCCACGTTTTTAGAAATCAGCCACATAACACATATAACGGTGACAGAAGCCCGGGACCTGTTTTCTGTTGTCCTCAAAGAGGAAGCTGTTCAGGCTAGACAGCCTACCCTTGTTGTTCGCAGCCTCCTTTTTGATCATTCAATCCATCATTTGGGTAGGTATTTGGGCACTTTTTGCTTGAATCGTAGAGCGTGTACTGACCGATAAGCACTGAGAGCGTAGGCATTTCGACCATCTAAAAGAGAAATCTTGAGGGTTCCTACTGACTATTTTCCTACCGGAAGAGAGACTTCTTTTCAAGAAGGAATTTCTATTTCTCGCATCTCTGCAAGAATAGGCCTCTAATATACCCAAACAAATGCAATATATAGAGCAGCACTAATGCACTGACCGTGTAGCTACATTGTGGTGATGGTGCACGGTGGAATCGCCTCTGCAGTGAGCACCGATAAACTAGTAATTTTAAAACTGATGGAATGATAGAGAATTGGCAATGCTGAGATTTCCATGAAGGGAATCACTGTAGGATTTTTTGTGAATGCGTTTGATTGTGTTGCAGCTGTATAGCCGTCGAGCAGCTGGCTGTTGTCTCGACGAAAAAGCCAACGCTCCCCTAAATAATGAATAATGAGTGTATGCTATTTGAGATCTGTTCGCTGGCATTATTCGATCATCAAACATCGCGGCGTTTGTTTGATTCGGTGTTTTCTGAGAGAGTGGAAATGCTTCTGTCTTCATCTTGAGGCAGCTAACATTGGCTAGATTATTGCCACTATTGACCATAAACTTGTTTTGAGATTTGTAAGTTTCGGTTCGTTGTCACTACCCTCTCCAATGTGATGTTCCTTTCAAAAAGCAGCGCTTCTGCTTTTCCTATTCCAGCACGTCTTTGATGTGCTTGGAATGCACATTTTCTCAAAGAAAGTAGACGCACTGTTGCAGATGGCAAACTGCTTCACATTCTTCCAGGTGAACAATTGAGCTGATGCATAACCTAATGCTGAAGTGTTTGTTTTTGGACGAAATTTTTATACATAATCTCGACTGTCTTCTATATGTGAGTAGGTTTGCCACAGTTTGGAAGGGGCAGAATTCTGCGTGTTGAAATCTGTTGTCTGCGAAATCGACGAAGCATCACTTTTTCAAAGGCTGAACTTCATTTGAAATTTGTTGAGGCAATAAGGATGACTCGTAGTTAGCTCTTTTACTTGAGATTTGCACAAAAGCGTCCTTTCCCATCATCTATAGCGGTAATGCCAAAAAAGGATACCGGGTTGTCGAATGACAGATAGATGTCGTAAGAGCGGTAGGGCAAAAATCGCCATGCGTTGCATTTCACTATTTTCGTTCCTAAGGTGCGACGATTGTTACGAGCATTTCTGAGCATTCTTTGCGGATTAGAGCTGACGAACGATTGAGCGATTATGGATGGTCAAAATCGATTGCCTTTCATAGCATTTTTTTCGGAACATTTCATAGGTCGAATTGTTCTGTGATGATCGTTGTAGAGCAAAACACTGAATTGCCTCATCGAACAGGAGAGAAAGCACATCTGAGCATTTACTTCAAGAACCACTCAAAGAGGGTTTTGTCGATTTCCCTAACTAAGCATTCCACTATGGTTAATTAGAGATGATTTCTGCGATGTGCATTTGGTGCATATATGGATTTTTGTCAACAACATAAATACTTCTGATGGCATGTGCTACATTTCTGCGTCGATCGAGCTTGGGAAATGAAACGTACAAGAAAATTTATGTTTTATCACTTTTTTTTCGGCAGAGAAACTATTCTTACATCACTCACTGGCCAGCAGTTCGCCCTACTTTCCGATCCCTCGAGAGGTAGAAGCTGTCATGTAGCCTAGACATTGATTTTTTCCACTGCAGTCCTCAGTCACAATTCCCTTCGCTGTTCGAGACGATGAAAGTGTCGAAGGCGATAAGAATTCGGAAACGTTCTTGAATTTTAACTAGGTTTTTGCTTCATCGTTTTCGTCTACTGATTTCGTGCACGAATTAATGCATTTACATATTTATATAGTAGTAGGTTTTCTAGATATCATACTGCAACTGTCATAGTTTTTTGTCATGTTGGATGTTGGTAGCAGAACGAGAGTAAGGATTCATCGCTACCGAAATATGATTGACCCTTTAGATTCACTTATATGTGCATGCATATGCCCTTGAGGAAGATGAGCGCACTTACGGGCTATTCTGCATTGTTTGAGAGGTTTTCAGGCTTAATGTTTATGGTCCTACCTGAAATCGTATTCATCATTGCCATCTTTTTTATTCATACGCTTCAGCAGTCATTTATGAAGCTGAATACAACAACTTACTATCTTTTCTTTGCCCCCACGTCTCTTATATGAAAGTGCGACTCGATAAAAAGTCGAATACCATGAGCATATATTTCCTTTTTCAACGGTTATGCTCATAGTGTTAGAAGTTCCTTATTCTAGCGCGAAAACATTCCCGCTGTACAGAAATATTACCGTCTCATCGCAGCCAATCTGTATCGTCCTTCCTTTCCGATCTATTCTTCCAGAAAGTAAAGGATGAGAGGGGGGGG
>JAARMF010001059.1:0-14953 GCA_022844705.1 Toxascaris leonina | reverse complement strand
GGGGGAATTGAGAGGAACACACAAAAGCGTACTTGACTTTAGCTGGGATGTCGCTTTGATTGTATATGAGGAATGCCAAAGATGCCCACTATGCAAATAAATCTAACCCTTCATTTCATAGGGTCTTGCCCATTTTTTAAGCTAATTGATAAGACATTAGCAACCAGTGAATAGCGTCGCCATTTCAATAATTTTTTTCACCATATCCGCCCATGCCTTTTATGTGTTTCTGTTTTATTCGGCAAAGGCCTGCTGCGATGGCACCGTATTTCAGTCTTTTCCTATATTTCGATATCGAGACGCAATTTACCCACGGTGGGTTCTTGAGCGAATTCCCTGCGAGGATTCCAAAAATCACTCTTTAACTTCTCGGAATCAAATATTATTTTATTTCAAATTATTTGAAGCTTTAAGGTTCGGAATGAATCAACATAGGCTAAACAACATCTTTCCACAACTTTACATAGCGTCCTGGCTACGGGGCGATGCATTATTAAAGCTCTAGCTGCAGTGGATGCTATAACGGTGTTGCTGTAAGTATCCTGATTCGGGAGAAACTGCTGCCTATTTCGGACCATTCTCATGCAGCACCACCATAGAGTTTATTTCAAAAAACAAGCCAGGAGATAAGCTGTTTCTCCCACTGTCGAGCCTCGTGATGCGCACTTTTGAATCGTTGCCACTAATGGAAGCACTACGTAGCACTTTGGAAGGAAAATTAGGGGATCGTTTCGTTCATGAGATCGGATGACATCGTCTCGCAGCATCTTTAAATTTGCCAGACTTTTGTAGCAATTCACAAACCGGTAAGCTAAAGTAGTTCATCGGTACCCTTACTCCATGCGTTGGCGAGCACTGTTTTGTTCCCTTTGAGCTGTTGTTTCACAAAGACTTTCACAACGTGACCTGCCTAACAAGCCCATCCTGCCTATGGCCAAGCCTCCTGCACCTGCTTTTCTGAATTCTACAGAATGATTCGCCTTCGTCATTTATCGTAATACAAAAAGGAGTAATCACAGTGATAAATAACCTATCAATGTTATTTCCAAGTGAATTTTTAGCGACCACATCATCGATAGATATCGACGAACGTGATCGGAAAACAGTGATTTCAATCTCAGAATGATAAAATCAATATTGGGCATTGGATGGGGTATACTCTCAGCACTTCTCTTTGCGATTCATTGAGAGCGGTGTGGTGAAACAATTTTTGGGCACTCATTAATGTTCGCTGACTTCGTTTCACATGCATGAAACTCGTCTAAGTGTTGATATTCCCTCAAGGAACCACTGTTCGAACTGGATCAGCATTCATCTCTTCGTGTTTGCTCATATCACATCCGATACGTTCCAGTCTTCCTATCTGGTATACAGCTAGTCGAGTGGAGACCTCAAATAGCTGGCTACCTTGAAACATTGCCATTCAGCTTCCTCCAGCAGCGTCTGAAATCGAAGCTTTCAACCGATTTCGGCTTTCAGTCCTCTCATCTAGTCTTCTTGAGTGATTCTTAGCTAGTTGTACTTTCAACGAATTTTTTAATTTATGTTTGAAAACGAATCAATGGAGGCAAGGGTCGGGCGCCAGATAAGAGAAGGAATTGAGACGCCTTGGTCCTAAGCGGTCGGTTGACTTTCGATGCTGTTAGAATAGGTTGTTGACCTCTTTTTTTTTCACTGTTACCACAATTTCAGAGGCGATGATAAAGGCGTTATTCAAACCTCAACAATTTACATTTGGTTTCTATACTAATTCGCATTTCTTCTAGGCACGAACATCTTGTGTTCGAGACTCGGTGCTCTATGTTGCGGTTCTTGAATGATGGTTTCCAAGGAATTCGCTGATGATTGCCTTCAAAACGAGCTCAGCACTTTACAATATTTGTAGCATCGGATTTACTGCAAAATTGGCTCCATTTTTGTTCGTCTTTGCAAAATTTCGCTGTGGCGATGTTGGGTGTGTATTCGTACGTATGTCTGCATGTGTCTATCTGTTTATAAAATTCTTTCGACTGGCGATCACTGATTTTGCGTGTGCAACTCTACATCGTGCGACGGCCTCGTGCACCACATTTTTGCGTTGATCGGTCATTGTCGGACGAGATCTTTAATCCAGAGAAGAAATCATGCGAATTTTACGCTGATGAGGCTGCGAAAGAGCGGAGCAATGGCACGTTCTGTGAAGAGGTTTTCTTTCAGATAGATGTGGTGATCAGAGGTTTGTTTGTTTGTTGCAATGTGCGTTCGTTAATGTGTTTGTTTTTCAGTCAGTTTGCTTTCAATCAAATCATTTTTCTTCAGAACACGAGCTCAAAGGCTTGCCAGAATAAATTAGAGCTTTTCCGTGGATGAGGATAGTTAAATGTTCTCACTTGGCGAGGAGCAGGTATCCAATTCGGTGCGAATATTATGAGACGAGCACCCTCAACCTTGTTCGGTTATTCCAATAAATCAAGCTTATTAAACACTTCTGAAGTGGAAAATGACTCATCAATCAACTGTTATGCTGGTTGCAGTAGGTTTACTTGTTTCGCTCGACGTTTAATGCAGCTTGGTTGCAGCGGTGTTACATCGTACCGATTGTGATCATGATCCTGTTGAGGCAGGATTTCCGGATGCAGTCAGCAGAGTAGTTGTGTAGTGCATGCAAGACTACGCCAAATGTGACAAAGCCCGTGGGAGGTAGGTAAACACTTGCCACCGCCACTTATTTTTGAATACTAGAGGTGGAACGGATGGGGCTTCTCGTATATGAAAAGGCAGTCAAATTTAGAGCGTAATGCGCTTTAAATGCTGCACTGCATATGCATTTCTTTAAACAACCATGGCACTAACATTTTTCTGACTTGGGGCGGCTTCGAGGATATTCGCTCAGATTTATCAGTATCATTGTATTCTCTCTTCACATCTTCTGCCGTCCATGACCTTTGCCATCAAATACCAGTAGTTTATTCTACTTAGAGCCATTGAATCCTGAAATAATTGCGCCTCATCATAGATAAAAATGGAAGTTTTTATCGATGCAAAGGACAAAATAATTTCTCCGTCATCTGTCAAAATAGGTTTAAATATTGCCGAAATTTGCCACCGTGGCTTACGGAATTGGCATAATGGCCAGCAAAAAATAGCAGTGAAAAGGGAATGGTTGCTGAGTGTCGTTATCGATGGTTTATTTACAACTGTTTAAATTTTCGTTCCATGAGAAAATTTTTCGTCGTTTTAATCATTTGAGATGGCTATACGACAGTTATTCTCTTATTCCGCTTCAACATCAGTTTTTTTCAGAAGAGGGAAAGGCTGCTTGAGGGTTCGATGAATTCGGGCTTCTCAGGGTGGCGGAGAGATTCGTAAGCGTAACGCTTTTTGATGTAGCTCACGATTGGTGGAGGTCACGCATCCAAAATGAAAAAAAAAAACACACACACACACAATCACTGGCATCACTGCTTTATGTAACAGTACTCGTAAACACTAAAAGTGAGTTTAATGTTTAGTTATTTAGCTATTGACATGCAGCACTGTTTGATTGTTGTACCAAAGATTTAGGTAATCACTGCTTTTGACAAGTGCATGGTGAAATGTTGTGGTGCTAGGGTTCGTGCGGATTGTTTGAGTGGAGATGTGGAGTGATGACAGTTACTTCAATTGTGTTTCGCTCATTAACCTAAAGAATGAGGCCGATCGTCGATGACTTCGTTTTGCCCATTCGTTTTGCTCATTAGTTGCGTCCCTCTAATCGGGTTGACACATTGAGAGTCGTTCATTTCTTCTTGATATTTGCAGCTTGAAGCGGTTCAGAAGTCCGCTTCAGCATTTCTTTGCTACCTTCATCAGTGACGAGTTTCTATTGGCTTTTGCATGCTTCAGCTTTATGTGTATTTAAGCTTGTTGAGAGATATCGATTGTTCGTTGTGCTGCTTTCTAATGGTTACTACGATTAAAGTCATTTTCAGAACCCATCTGTGGGGGATAGATGTCAAGAAAATGCATTCATTCTCAGTATTTTGCATCAATTTAGTATGAGCGGACTTTTTCTTTCGTGTTGTTTCACTGAAGCACTTTTAGAAACTTGTAGTTCATATGTTTTCACGTTTAGTCGTTTGTTTCTTACGTTTCAGAACATTACCTCATCTACATAAATAAGCATATGCAAAAAGATGTCAGTTGAGCACATAGTGTGAAGGCTAATGAACAAAGTAATCCCAGAAACGCTGCTCATTAATAAAACGAAGAGATGGATATGCAAAGCGCTATTTCAAGGAATGCTGCAAAATGTATCTTAATCCTCCTTTACACGGTTTGTGCGGAGGAAGGAATCTGCGGAGGGAAAAGGGTAATTCTTTGAATTGGGCGCAATGCGTAAAGCGAAAGAAATTTTCAATAACTATAAAATGGTCAACTTCGATTTCGAGAGATACTGAATGGAGGCGCTCAAGATAGTTCATTTTTGGTAAATTGCTTCTCTGCAAGCAATTCTAATAAATATTGGCTGGATCTTTTCATGTTCTGGTGTTGTTTCCGTTCTTAGTGGGAACCAAATCTTATCCAAATGTTGGCCCTGACTAGATTGTTATAAACTGGAATATCACCGGGCTTATGGCATCAGGGCAGCAATTTGGCGCTATGGTAACCCGTCCTTTAGTAACTTGTTGAGGTGTTACATTGTTGTTTTGTGCCTTTCAGTTGTTTTTCATTTCAGTCGAAATCACAAAGACGAACACCCGCTGATCGCAGCTTCCAATCAAATTAACTCGGATTATTTGAAGTTTATTGAACAGCCGTTTTTCGATAAAATTATTTGAAGTTCGTTTATTAGTTGCCACTGCAATGAAACAGTCGAACGGAAATATATTAGCATAGTTGGATGGGAATACGCAGCCGCATATCTGATAGTTGTGACGATTTTTGATGTAACCTCATGTTATCTGATCTTTCGTGCGAGTTTATCAAGTAGCGGCATCCGCTTAGGGAACGACTGCCTGCATCCCATAATTATCTGCTACAGTATTGCAAAAGCATATATTTCCAACATGTCTCTCGAACGTGTTATCATTCTTGGTTACACTACACTAACACTGCTGCCATTTCGAGAGACGTTTATGTGCCCATTCTTGCTAAATTACACGCGAAAGACCAATGTTTGTATTTGATATCAGTTCTATTGCTTCGTTATTCACAAATGAATCTGGATGTCACAGTGTTGTATGGATTTGATGGCGTGTTTAGGCATTAGAGGGTGGTTGCACCAGCATTGCGCTCAATAGTCGTTTTGTCGGTTCTGGCTGGATCGACAGATAACTTACTCGCATGCTCAGATCCGTGTTGTTGCGGAATATCAATGGAACATCTGCGAGGTAAGGATAGTGTCGTGAAATACTTGTTTCAGTCTGTGAAGGGGAAGGTGATCTGTTTGCAAACGAAAAATGGCTACTCTTTACATCACTTAAATTCGTTTATTACTGATTTTGATCTGCGATAATCGAACAATTCCTTTCGCTTTGCTTAGGAATGTGAGTGGAGTAAAGTGTTGAGCGGAAGTTTCCTTCAATCATTTACACGCGAAAGACCACTGTTTGCATTTGATATCAGTTTGTTGCTTCGTTATTCACAAATGAATCTGGATGTCACAGTGTTGTATGGACGTTGCCATTGTCGAAGACCCACTTTTTCCAATAGCCTTCAATTAGCAAGAAAAGCGTAGGGTTTCTTGTTAATTACACATAACGTGTTGTCTGCTGCTGTATGCCGCGTAGTCTTCCTGTACGTTCCTTCCGCCTCCCATCTTCCTGTAGGTTCCTTCCGCCTCCCATCTTCCTCTAGCTTACCTCTGCTCCTTCTGTGGCGTTTACTAACCTAATTTTTTCCACTGTTGAGAGCTGTGAGCTGCAGTCTTTGCACTCAAATGCAACAAAACGTTTCCTTATGTTGGATTTATTACCACTCATCACCAAATTTGCCACCTATTCTCACCATCAAAACAAAGATATTTTCTCTCTCATTTGGAGAAGAGTGACAAATGCATATTACTGAAACGTTTCGAATCCTTGTTTGTTTGTCTTGCCACCCAATAAAAAATTCTCTGATCCAGAAAAGGTTGTCGGACGTTGCAATGATTGGGTCCCTTGCTGTAAATCCCATTAATAACGCATTTTTCGCTCTTTCATTCCTTCATCGCTTGCGGCGAAATTCACCATCTGTTCAATTGGACCACCCTAATGTTGTTCTTTTTATCGGCATTGAAGCGGAATTTTCATTCGGCTTACCCAACTTTTCATTTATGTTCTATTGATGATTGCTTTATGTCATGGGAAGTGCTCTCTGATGCGCAAAAGAGGTTCAACTGTTCAGGGTTCTAAATCCTGAAACGAAGCATTTTAATTCTTCAAATTGATTTCGATAACGGAGAGGTTAATGGAGTGAAAGAGTGGGCCAGCTCATCATAGCGGGTCTTTTATTTCCTTTTATTATATTTATATCATGGGAATAACATACGGGAATAGAAAAACGCACGAGAGTCTAGCACAATATGTGCTTTTCACAATCCCTGCACTGTACGGATCAGCTGCGCAAATAATTGGAAAGCTTTGCGCAGTTTTTTCATTAGACAGCGATCGATTGTTGATGTAATTTGCAATCAACAATTCGTTTTTTGTCGCACCCACGCGATCAGTTGTTAAAAAGTTTGCATGCATCAGTCGGAATGAAACTGCATTTTTGGGTCAACACAGACACAGAATTAAATTCAGCAAATTTCACTGCTACGGCTTTAATGAACCGCGAGTTTTAACCATGAGCCTTTACAACATCTGAAAATGAAGGGAGGAAGAGGATGGATGCTCATTTGGCAGTTGTTTTGGGTACACTACTGAAATGCCCGTAAAGAAGCCTTGGGAAACCGCCCAGTTTCTGGATCCACCGAGAGAAGTACATGTATGACGCTGTGCTGTCAACTGCATGAAGAGGCAAAATGCAAGCAAGTTTTCATCTTTTTTCCACTTTTTCATCGTATAGGAGATACAGACAGGCATGCACATATGTACGCACAGACAGACTTCACGGTAGTACACTTCGCAAAATTTCGCAGCGGACTGCATAAAACAACATGAGGTTAGCACCGCAACCATTGTGTCAAAAGAACTGTCTTGATCTTCTATTTGGCTGTTTCGCCCACCAGATCGGGCAGTATCTTGACTTTCTGCCCGACGACTGTAAAGTGTAACGGCTTCTTTGAGGCCTTTTGACCCCTCCGAAGATTGGTGGTTCATCTTAAATGTTGACAACAAAATCACTTATGAAACATATCATATTGTATGCACCAAACTTTCACCTCTAGATTCTGGGGCTTTCGAGCTGAAACTGCTGCACACAGTGATGAGGTCGCGCGGCGCTTACCTGCCGGTTTTGACCGGTGTGAACCAGTGGTGAACAATTCCACTAAGTTGCGGTGACTCGAGTTCGGCTACAGTGAAGCTAACAGTTTGAGGTCCGGGCTTCCTTCTATGAAAAAGAAACTAGGTTCTGCTGAGGACTATTTACTGAGGTCAGCAAGCGGCGATCTTGCTGAGGTCTTGCATTCCATTTGCCCGACCAATTGCATGCACAATTTGCCATTAAATAGTAAAGTGTTCAGAATAATCTTCATGTTCATCCTCTCGTGCACTTCTCGCGTAAATGAATCGTGACTGGACCGGTTTTTTGTGAAAGCCTGACTGGTGTACAATCCACATTCGGTTTAAATGCATGGAATTTTTCTGCAAGCTGATGAATCAGCGAGAAATATGATAAGGAAGGTTGTCATTTTGTTCACTTTGCACCCATATGACTTTAATGATTGCTTACTTGAAACGATTTGGCAAACAGAGAGATAAAGACCGGATGTCGCGGCAATGTAGTTGTACGAAGCGATGCAATTAAAGCTTGTAAAAACAAATGAAGGCGCGCTAGTATGAAATGTAATTAAGTGAATGACTACTCGGCCTAGGTCTTACTAAATAAGCAAATTTGTTTGCTGGCTGGTTGATCGCTGAATAGGCAATCGCTGCTTGAGTTCATATTGAATACTGGAAGATTAGTAGTGCAGTAGGCCACTTGTACGCTGATTATCTGTGCTAATAAGCGAGTGGACAGATGCGATTGCGGATATAGATGTTAATGTGTTGATAAGCTGTGGTATAGGTTCACGAACGAACACGGGGATCGCTATATTTTGGTTGATTATTTAATTATGTGTTGCTCAAGCATTGAGTCTGTTCAATTTGTTAAAATGCCTTGTCAATTCGAATGTTCGTCCGCGATGAGGTTTCGTTCAGTGGTCTTTGGTTTGATCACCGGGGCATAATCGGTAAAGCGCCAACCAAGCGGGAATTCATTTAGTTAGCTCCACATTTATGGTTGTTCCTTGTGGCTGTGTTGTTCTTTTTTGAAGGCATATGTAGCCTTTGGTTGGTTAGTTTCAGATCTGAAGCCCAAGAAGGAGCTATGAAATTTGATGAGTACGGTGTGTGCCATAGGACAGTCTGCTGTGCCATCTCTTGTGTTAATCAGTCAGTTTCAAAAGCAGTCGTAAACATCCTCATACGCCCAAATTTGTAGAAACGTCGTTGTTTGCCTACTTGGCATCCGTTGTCTAGTGCAGTTCAACACGTTTCAGTTATACGCTACCAGGAATGTCATCGGTTATGCCGCTTTCATCAAATTCTCCTGAGTATAATCTTTAACAGGAAACAGTGGCCAACGTGTTATTACCATAATGATTCATTTATTAATGTGGAACTGGTTTCCGAGTATTTTAGCACTCTTCTTTATGAAATGACAGCGATGGATTTTATCCGAATCGTCACATTGTTGTTACATCCTAACCGGTAGTTCAGATTCCTCCACTCACGTGTGTTTTTGCACGGTTGTAAATGAATCGCATAAAAGTTTTCCTCAGTAGAGGTACGAATTGACGTATCATTGGAGGATGTCTTCGTCTTCTAATAACAGAGAATATCGAGTAATTGCACTTGGGGACTAGACGAGCTGTGTTTCAGGTGTTTGGAATTTCGTATACACCAAATTTCATTGACCGAAATTTGTTTTGAAGACGCCTTATGGTAGGTATTTACAAGAGTGGAATCGTTTGTCGTTGCATTCAATGAGTGAAGGATAGATGCTCCTCCTTTCTCCGTCGCCTCCTCAGCTGAGATCTTTTTCCTTCTTTGCTAAATAATTCTCCTTCAACGCTTGAATTATTGCTGTCATTGTGTGTATAGGGTGATCAACTGGATGACAGTGCTTTTTATAGTTTGCCGATGGGGTTGATATCATAGTTTACATTTAATCTGGGACATTTCTGCAGTGACGGTGCAGCTTTCAGCCATACTTTTTTCGTGAGTGGTTCGTCTGGGAAGGTATGGAGATTGGGCAGTGGGAGACTTCATATAAAATTTTGCTAAGCAGTAGCACTGTTGCAGGAAACAGCATATCGGGCTCCAGTCTTTATTGCTTCTCACTCATCCTCCTTCCTTCATTTTTGGGACAAATTTTTGTGTCGTTGGATTCGGTAGTATTTTTGATTTGATTGGAAGGAGAAGAGCGGACGCGGTGGGCAGGAAATGAATTCATCCCAGTATTCTATTATCTTCCTTTGTTTTGTGAATTTGTTCTTTTCTCTCACATCTGCTTTAGAGTGTTGAGAATATTGAAGCACAAGAAAAATTTCAAGATGAAGCGAGTTCACCTTCAATGTCGCTCTTTTCTATTTGGTCGTCGATGTGAAAGTGCTCCGCCCACTTGATATAGTTGTGTCCCTCTGAAATGTTGACGAATCAAACTCGTCCGTGCTGTTGCGCATTAACGTCTGTTAAATGAACTCCACTCATGCGTACTCTCGATGGATCCTAAACTCACAAAACTTTTTCAGCATTTTTATTTAACATTTGCTGTGTTAGAATCTTCAATTTTCTTCTTACTCAATCATCGGCTCATTTTAATATCGGTACAAGCAAAATCAAGAGAAATTTATCTGGGGGACAACTGAGGCGACTTTTATTTGTTGTATCGGGAACTTAGTAAACTAAGAATCTTGAAGTGATTTTTCTTCGTGATTAGGTCAGCTAGCGAAGAATATTCTTAGAATGCTTTTGTTGAGTCCTGTAGGCGGAATGCTTCAAAAAAATATTCATTCGCTGAGAAAACAAATTATAAGATTCAGAAAACACATCAGTTCCCATCAGTTCTGGTGCGCACAATGGTCTATCAAATTGTCCATCAGCAGCTATCGTTCAAAATATTATTTTGTTATAGCAGTTGCTGTAAATGATTTTATCCTTTGTTGTCCGTTCAGTGGAGTCTTTTGTGAGAGCTGTTTTGTTGGCCGACTAGATGGAGGATATGAATGAGGGGAGAGGGGAATATGGAGCAATAGCTGAACATGGAACTGAGTCAGTGATTTCGATTCAGTTTATTTCGCCGACCGCGTTAAGTGGCCATTCAATGAGAAACCTTTTGAACGCAAATAGTTGATTTTCTTCCCGAAATGACTTGATAGGTTGAGTCTTCTAAAGTGATACTCATTAGTTGTTTTATACAGGAAGGGTTGAAGGAATGAAGTGAAGGGGGGAGGGATGTTTTCTTCAGGGAGGGACTTCCTATGTGCTGTAATATAGACAACACGTCACTAATATAAGGGAAAGGGCTGTCAGTAGGTAATCTTTACATGTTTGAGCAGATGGATATGTGTTTATAGTGTGTGCAGTTTGTTTCTTATATAGGTGGCTATTGCAACTGCGATGGGGCATTTTTGCTACAGAGGCCTCCTTTCCCGGCTTTGCGCCTCAGTATTTTGTGATTTTGGTGGAGCTGCAATTTCCTCGATATTGACTGATAAGTGATTTGATAGGCTTTTTTTTTTTAAATTGGACGAAAGAGTCGGGAGAGTAGAAAAGAAGAAGCCGTGCCAGCAAAACTTTATCGATGAGCAAAATCCGTGTGGAGTTATATCCGATGCTGAGATGACGTTACACGGTTTAATCAACGACTATTAATTTGCAAGCGATCACTTCTGAGTAGCATTTCTCATTTTTTATTCATGACCAACAAGTGTGCACATGCTTCTGATTTCGTTGATGTCTTAAGGGATAGTTCAGTTCAACTTCACTCGATTTTCTTGACAGCAGCAGAGTGCGAGTGGTGATGGCGTAATCAGGTACATATTTTTGATACTTGAGAAGTTTCAAAGTTAATGTATATACAGCGACGCTTTGCTTTGAGGGGGTTTGTGTGCAGTTGTTTCAGGTAGTCTTTCAACCTCATACATGCCTCAGAGACTACATTTTTTCATATTCTTTCTTTAATTTGATCAATCGCATTAATTGATGAGAACTTTTTCGAATTGGATTGCTCAGTTTTGCGCATTGCTTCATGAAACGGATGTAATTAGTGTCTAGTTGCTTCAGGATGATGATATAACGCTTCTGCGCGCTTGCGATGATATACCACCTTGTATTGTGTATGCTGTTGTAGCACCAGTGTTAACAGTCGGGTCCTCGTTTGCTTTGCTGCGGTATAATTTCAGTGGAACATCGGATGGTCGTGAACGAATGAAAAGACGGAATTTCAGGTGGATTGCACATTTCGAATAAACTTTCCTCCTGAAGGTTGCGATGATTTCATGCATCTGCACCTATTTAAACGTATCACTGCAAACATCACCTTGATGGCTGTGCTGTTGCGACGCCATCAGCCGGTGATTCTCTAAGCTGTATCGTTGCGACTAGAAATTCGTTCATTTTTACTGAGTTACGTGAGGGAAAATGATGGCGAACCAGAGAAGTGAGTTACCTTTTCTTTTTCAGATTCTTCATTCTAAATCCAATTATATAACTGAATTCGTTGTTTATAAGCAGTTGATGCATATTGCAAGTTCTTGCTGCAAATGTGTGATACCGTTGTGCTGAAGAAGTGGCGGCCTACGTTTCTTAGAACAAATCTCTCTCTGACCTCTCTCATTCGTTGAGCTGGGAATAAAAAAATAACAGCGAACAATTTACGAGGAATCTTCTCGTCGAAACAATAGAAAAACTGGGCTCATTTGTGTTGAAACAATAGAAAAACTGGGCTCATTTGGGTTGTTTTCTGCTTATTTGAAAAGGTAAAATTGCTTCTCACAATTAAGTCATGTCATTTTGCCTAAGTATTCCCCAACCAGTTCTCTTCTTCGTCCCTCATCATGGTACAGAATCACCTTCAGAGTGCACGTGAATTGCTTAGCTCAGCGTTTCCCTTGCATAGTCTTGAGTCAGCGCATTTATTTACGGCGTTGTTAACTGCATGTTTGCTTCATTTATTCACTGTTGTCTGCTAAGCAGAGATTTCCTCCATGATTGCTACATTTCATTGAAAAGGTTCAGTTTCGAGGTATTATTGACGGCAAAATATGATTATTGTTGTTGGAAATGTGATGCATCTCCTGCTTGAGGAAAACCATATATTGCTGAAGCTATGTGTGGCTGTTTGTTCGCTGATTTCAACTCGAAAGCCGCCATTTCGGGGTGAATTAATGGCATCATCATCCTGGTTCGTTTTTACTGCCCTTCAAAATCGTCCACCATTCTTCTGGTTCTTATGACTGTGACCGGTGACCGCCCAAATTTTCGCGTTTCACTGGGGATTTAAGGTTCAAGACCTCACCATCGACAAACGGTTGTTGCAAAATGTAATGAACATGACAGGTTAAGCGGATTGAGCGAAATCGTGCTTTCCCCTATTTCTCTTTCGTCCCACTTGGCTTGAGTTATAGCCGTTCCTTATATGGCGCTGATGCCGGCAGTGTCTTCGTTTCTAGAATCTTTCCATAAGTTCTAAATGTTCATAGTTCTTGCTCTCGCTGAGTCGTGGTCACAGAAATTGGCCTCAGAGGGCATTATGACCTCTGAAGCCAATTGGTCTCAAGTGCTGTCGTTTATAGAATGAAACTGTAGCATGAAAGTTCTCTCCATGGCATTTCTTTGTAGCAGTTGTCACATTTGTCTGAAGACGTCTTCAAGAGATTCTTACAGGGGAGAGCCACAGATATTAGCTGGAATTCCGATAACTGACTTACTGCGATTGGAATGTGCCCATTATGCGTTTGTTTTTTGTTAGTTGGATTCGATCCATCATTTTCCACCACGCGAGTTTAGTTCGCTAATGCATTTTATCGATGCTCAGATATCCTTTTTCTGAACCATTTCACTGTCAGCTTTGGCCATATGTAGCTTTCACGATTTACGCCCCATCAGCTATCATAATTCGAAGGGCGTGCTGAGGAATGGGAGGGGTAAGAAGGCGGAGGGGGGAGGAGAGAATTGGAGCGGGCAAACCGTCACAAAGTTTTCGATTCCATAGGGGGCTTCCTTGGTATACATGTTAAAACTATGCCATTTTCGCCCAAGCTGCTGATAGTTGTGCATTGTTGCTCCCCCTTTAAGTGATCAAACATTATTATTCTCACCTTCCAGATGAATTTTTCTGAGTCACATGCAACTTCTGATAGTCCAAACCAGTCACTCATTCGATGTCTCCGAATGCTTGTTTCATTTCGACATTTTATGAAGTGTGATTTGGTGTGCAGTTGTTTAACAACTATCACTCAGTGTCATTTTAAGTAACTGTTGTCTGCTACTCCACTCTGCAAAATCTTTGCGTTGAATTGCACCGATTCTCACCATCTGCAATCAGTAGGGATGACGAACAAGAAAGTGTTTTTGCATCGTACAGAAAGCAGTTTCTTTTTCATTCAAAGAAGTGTTTAATTTGAATGGAGGCTCAGAGGTTAAAAATTGCGGCTTTTGCCGATGTATTTTCCTGAGAAGTGGTTTTGTTCAAGATATTGCCGTAAAAGTAGCCACGCAGTTGACTACAAAACGGGAGCAACAAAAAAAAAGATGGTTTCAGTGAAAAAGGCGCACTTTTCGGTCTCTTTTGCCTTCTATATAAAAAAAAGTGACTGTTGAAGAGCGCTACTTTGAACATATGGATGGTGTGCACTTCGCACCGTTAAGGGTGTGAAGTGATTGTGATGAATACATTGACGGCGATGCAGGTATGTCGCAGGTGAATGTCGTACAGGTGCCACTGGTGAATGCTTCGGTGTCTTATCGGTCATTTTTTGTATACGCTAAAAGCAAAATAAAGCGAAGAAAAGATTGTTTTCTCTCAAAGAGCATTCAGTAGTGTTCTGCCACCTTTAAGTAAACTATTGTTTGTACAGTGAACATATTTCTCATAATTAGCCAGCAGCTATTCCTTTTTGAAGTGAAAACACTCTAAATGGTATTTATAGTGGGGGAAAGGTCACCGTTCTATTGCGAAGAAAGACGTTAATTGCCATCGTCGTCTGTGGTATTCCATTTGATGCATTTGGATGCTTGGAGCATTTTCTGTGCGCCTCATTCACTTCTGGAAACAATCAGGAATTCATAGTGAAACATGTGAAGACGTTGAAAACTCGTTGGCGGCACAATTGCCTCTGTAATGAGTACAAATCATACCTTGAATACCTTGAACAGCTGTGATTTCATCGATTTTGTCACTGTCTCCATCGATGCAGCTGGCAATTTTTCCATCTTTCGCGGTCCTGGTCTTGCCGCATCTAAACAACACCATATAGACGTCGCAACGGATTTTCTCATCTTGTTGGCGGTCTGCCGCGTGGTCGCTTGACCTGTCTTGGGTACCACTCAAGTATTTGCTTGGTCCACCTGTTGTCATTCATCCTGGCTACATGACCAGCCCATCTTTGTTTTCTTTTGTACATCTCTTCAGTGATGTCCTTTACACCAGATCTAGAACGCGTCTTCATTCGCGATGTGTTGTAGTCTGCTGATACCCAGCACTCGCCTTTCCATGGCTCGCTGAGTGGTCGGTAATTTATTGTTCCATGTTTCACACGCATACTGGCGCTGTCTCCACGTTACAGAAGATATCCTTGAGC